>CM035165.1:75889359-76056859 GCA_020205615.1 Panax quinquefolius
TTGGCCCGTAGTGCAAAGATGACCTGTTGTTGAATATCTTTAGCCAATAGTGCAAAGATGAGCTGTTGATGAATATCTTTGGCCCGTAGTGCAAAGATGAATTTATTAGTATGATTATGAACAGGAACTGTGATTTGGTATAACCATGATCTTTGATGTTTGGGTAAAGACATGTGATGAAAATTATCTTAAATCCCGGATGCGAAGAGGAATTTAGAATCACAATTATGATTATGAGTTATTCATATGATTGTGGACCAGAACTATTGTTTGATGTTACAGGGATAAAACATTGTTGGTGGATTTTTAACATGGAGAAGATAATAGACTTTATGGTCTATTTGACTCTTCTAATGGATTGCTCATTCATTTTAACTATGGTTGAAAATTTTATCATCTACCATATGTTCTAAATCTCTGATTTATTACTGTTGAAGGCTATTGATAATTTAATTATCTTTAGTCATGATATTCTTTACTGAGCTAGTTGTGCTCACCTATTTGCTTCACAATTCCTTTCAGGTAAAAAGAGTGTAGCTGGGTCGAGCGGGGGTAATAGGGGAATAGAATGGTGGTCATCATTTAGTAGTTATATTTGGTGAATCAAATAGGGTGAGGCGAACCCAATGTTGGAAGGGTGTTTTGCCACTATCATACAAGATGTCTAAAGACATACAACCTTGTGTCATCATAAGACAGGGTTGTGCACATCCACTTACTGAGTATATCTACGAGCACTACCTATATGATCTTGGAGTTTATTTGAAGTATAATTCTCAATTAGAGATAGTAGAGATAATTATATATCAAGAGAAGACTCACCAATTGAAAGAATATGATAGTAATCTTCTCGTTTTTCTTTGGGGTCTATTGGGTCAACCAAGGATAATTCTGTGGGTATATGATATCTATCATAACCTAGATGCATGGCCTCCCATGTACGAAGGTTTCCTTGAGCACTTCCCAAAGATTTTAATTTTTAAAACAATTTTTGACTATACCTTTATGTAAGGTGCCATTGTGTTGTGCTATCCAAGGTTGGGATGAGAGTTACAGTTGGTATATATTTGTATCAAAACTCACAACATATGTGTTGTTGTATTTTGCACGAAAATTGTTGTAATAAAGTTGTAGTTGTTTTTTGTACCATGTATTTGGCGACTCAAAATATGTTGGATGGACTGGACCTATTTTGGGGGCGTCAGAAACGGTGTGTTGTGTGCCTCCATCATGATTCTATGCTTCAAGTCAGAATTGTTAGGAACACAAAGTCTGAAGTTGACTCGAAGTATTCCTTCTTCATCGATTCTTGCTTCTGGAATAGCACCTTCTTGCACTTTCTTCTTCATTCGCATCAGCTCCATGTCTGTAGCTTGAGCAGCTTTAACTTTATCAATTAAAGTCGATTCTACTCGTATGCTTGATATCATCACATGGGTACTTGGAGCCTTTATCTCTATCTCCATCCTTTGCAAGTCATACAAAATGGGCCTTTTTGTTAACAACATTGCACTTGTACCCGCATATGATCTTCTACTCAATGCGTCAGCTACCACGTTTGCTTTTCCAGGATGGTATTGGATGGTATGGTCGTAATCTTTCAATAACTCGAGCCAACGTCGTTGCCACATGTTGAGTTCCTTTTGGGTGAAGAAATATTTGAGACTTTTATGGTCTGAATATATTTCCACTTTCTCCCCATATAAATAGTGCCTCCAGATCTTTAGCACAAAAACGACTGCTGCCAACTCTAGATCATGAGTAGGATAATTCCTCTCATACTCTTTAAGTTGTCGCGAGGCATAGGCTATGACTTTCCCATGTTGCATGAGAACACATCCTAACCCTTTACCTAAAGCATCGCTGTAGATAACAAATCCATCCGAACTAGATGGTATTGTCAGAACAGGTGACGAAATGAGTCTCCTCTTGAGATCTTGGAAACTCTTATCGTATTCTTCGCTCCATACGAATTTTGTATCTTTACGAGTCAGCTGAGTTAACGGAGTAGCGATTCGAGAAAATCCTTCCATAAATCTCCGATAATAACCAAATTTAAGCCCAAAAGCTACGCTTGATCCACCGATTTGGTTGCTCCCAACTTTGTATTGCTTTAATCTTCGCTGGGTCAACAGATACTCCATGTTTTGACACCACGTGCCCAAGGAATGCTACTTCCTCAAGCCAGAACTCGCATTTCTTTAGCTTGGCATATAGCTTGTTATCACGAAGCCTTTACAGTACCAACTTTAAATGGTGCTCATGATCTTCACGACTTTTGGAATATATGTGGATGTCATCAATAAAGACGACAATAAACTGATCCAAATAATCCTTGAATACTCGGTTCATCATATTCATGAAAGCCGCAGGAGCATTAGTCAATCCAAAAGACATGACTAAGAATTCATAATGCCCGCATTCGAGTTACTCAAGGCGATCTTTGGAATATCTTCAATTCTAATCTTCAGCTGATGATATCCAGAACAAAGATCGATCTTTGAGAAGAATTGTGCTCCTTGCAACTGGTCAAATAGGTCATCAATATGAGGTAGCGGATACCTATTCTTGATGGTGACATGGTTCAATTCTCGATAGTCAATACAAAGTCTCATACTCCCGTCTTTCTTCTTTACAAATATAATAGGAGCACCCCAAGGAGATGTACTGGGACGAATGAAACCGATGTCCAACAACTTCTGTAGTTGGACCTTTAATTCCTGAAGTTCAATAGGAGCCACTCGATATGGGATTTTAGAAATGGGCTTTGTACCAAGTTCAAGGTCAATAAAGAATTCAACTTCACGTTCTGGGAGTAGACCGGGAAGTTCTTCAGGAAATACGTCAGGAAATTCACTAATAATAGAAATATTATTCACATCTGACGTGTTTTTGTTCAAGTCCGTGACATGGGCTAAGAAAGCTTGACATCCATTTTTTAATAAACGAATAGCTTTATGGCTTGATATGACAGTGATTGACTTTAGAGGTTTGGTTGCTTGAATTCGTATAACAGGTTGGTTAGGAATATGAAAACTAACAACCTTACAAAAACAATCAATTTTAGCATGATGAGTGGTTAACCAATCAATCCCTAAAATCACATCAAATGCAAGTATTTTCAAAGAAATAAGATCAACATATAATGTGATGGTACCAACTTGGATCAAACAAGATTTATAAACAGTGGATGCAATGAAAGTTTCTCCTAATGGAGTCTCCACAAATAAGTCAAGGTCTAATTTCTCCGGAGTCAAGTTTAAACGTTGAGCACAAGCAGGAGAGATAAAAGAATGGGTAGAACCGGTATCTAATAAGGTATAAACTTCACAAGAGTTTATGATTAGCTTACCTGTGATCACCTCATTTGGGTTCCTTGCACTTTGACCAGTCACGACAAATGCTCTTCCAGGAACCGTTGACTTTGACTTTTTTGGGATAGCCTTTTGAGTCACCATCCCCACTGGACTTGGTTTTGCTACCGTACAATCTCGAGCGATATATCATTCCTTTCCATAATTATAGCATACCTTGAACTGTTGTGGACAGTTTGGGCTGATGTGTCCCTCTTTTCCACATTTATAGCATACGACCGGTGGTCGTTCTCCTCCCTTAAAACCAGTTGTTGCTGGTGCTGACGTCTTCACAGTGTCATTGTTGAATCTCCTCTTTTTAAAATCTCCCCCCGACTCGCTTCTTCTATTTTCATGGCCACGATTACCACCAGAGTGGTTATCGCTTTTGTCCGAATGTTTTCCTCCACGCTGGTTTTAATTGCTCCAACGATCGCCGCCATTTGCAGATGACACTCGTTGTGGTCCCTCGGTTGAACATACTCATTATCTCGCTCTAATAATTGAGCTCTGTTTACAACATCTGAATATAAAGAAAATTTATGAGAGATAAGATATTGCCAAATCTCGGGTTTTAAACCTCTCAGAAACATCCTCGTCATTCGTTCCTCGTTCTCTACCAAATGAGGTGCAAACCTGGATAACTCTGCGAACTTCACCTCGTATTGGGACACCATCATGTTTTTTTGTTCTAGTCTAATAAACTCTACCTGTTTCATATGGCGAATACTTTTAGGAAAGTACTTATCGTTGAAAAGTTTCTGAAATGTTTCCCAAGACATGCTTTGAGCGGCAGTCGAAGTACGCTTCACGCACTCCCACCAAGAGTCGCTTTCGCCACGGAACATAAAGGTGGCGAATGGAACCTTTTGTTCCTCTGTGCATCCCAAGACATCGAATATCTTGGTAATTTGTTTAACCCACGTCTCTGCCTTGATCGGTTCTGGCTTTCCAATAAATTCTGGTGGTCCCAACTCTTTGAACTGCTTGGCTGTGATAAACCGTGAATTGCTATCATTTCCTCATGTATTTTGAACACGAGTCTCCCTCGTCTAGGTTTGCATGAATTGTAAAAAGCTTCTAAACATTTCGTCATTCATCGTCTGCTCAGTGGTGTTGTTTACAAGAGGAATATTGCCTTCCTGTTGCACGTTCCCCTGGGTGGTGATTAAAGGTGTCTCCACGGTCTCATTTACTCCACTGTTAACATTCTCAGTCGACATTCTCAAATACTGCCATAAAACAAGGGTTAATTAAAGAAATCAACATATCACATAATATCCCTATATACTGACCAACCAACAAATAAACTTAGGTAGGACACACTAGCGAAGGATTTACTCGTCTCTCCCTTCCTAGTTCTATTCCCCGATCTCTGCCAGAGATCATATGCCTAAGCTCTGATACCAACCGTGACGCCCCCAAAATAGGTATTCAACACCCATTCTGAGTGGCCAAATACATGGTACAGAAACAACTACAACTTTATTAATACAACTGTCGAGCAAAATACGACAACACTTAAACTGTGAGTTTAAATACAAATATTGTCATCTAGACAATATCCACACTCAAATAAGTCCTCATTATAATTATTGATACACTATTTTACAAAATAGTGAGGACTACTAAAACAACTTCTAGAACCATCATTCCACACCCCGACTAGTATTCGCTACATTCTCGCCTCCTGAGAAGAAAAATGGAAAAAAAAGGAAAAGGGTGAGCTCAACTAGTTCAGTAAAGAACATTATGACTAAGATAACATAGAACAAATTATCGTTAGTCCTTAACAGGGAAAAATCTAATAGAATACAATAGACAACCAATTTTAAATCAATATTCGCAGCAGAAATAATAATTCATTAGAAGAGTTAAGTAGAGAATGAAATCTACTATCTTCTATATATGAATTTAAAAGTTCATCATCGATATTTTATCCCTGTAACATCAATCAATATATATCTGGAATCAAATATTCATCTTTGCACTACAGGTAAAAGATATTCATCAGTTGGTCCTGTTCATCTTTGCATTACGGGCCAAAGATATTCATCAGAAATCATTCATCTTTGCACTACAAGCCAAAGATATTCAGTAATATCATCATTTAGGACTGAGGATGATGAAAAATATTTTAAAGGAAATGAATCTAGTGAAACAAAATAACAAATATTAAGGATTTGTATTTCGGTTTATCCATGTCCAAAAATACCTCATAAATAATCATAGTGGAGTAAAATTCAAGAATGATCAAAACATGGATACAATCAAAGCTAGTATCCATAATAGTGCCGTATTCGTGAATAATGCCGTATACGTGAATAGTGCCGTATACGTGAATAGTAATCCCGACACTAAAAGACAAGAATTTCACAAGAAAAATCTTAAATATTCCGGCATAATTGTGAGACCCCAGATTTTATAAATAAAGATTTAAATTTTGTTGAAATAATTTTTAATATTATGGTGTGAATTTAAGATAATATTATAGTTGTGGGTAGTATTTATAAATTTTGCAAAGTATGCAAGTGGTTATATTATACCGATTGCCTGGGAATATTAGGTTTAGCAGGAATATTCGTATAACTACTCAATCATTGGTGGACCCCATAATGTAATTATTGCCGGATTGAGAAAACGACAAAAATATTTTATTGAAATAACGGCGGAAGTTTTACCGTGGTTCTTTGTTGAACTACTCTCGGTAGTAAAAGTACAAATGTCGTGTGGTTGCATAGTAGATTACCGGTATTGATTATTGATGCTTATGTGAGAAGTCACTCCGGTTTGATTCCATTATTGTCGATTAATAATATAAATTATTATAGCGATAATGACGCGTTTTGTTTTATTCGTATTATTAACGTAATAAAATGTAAACATCTTTTTATATAAAATAGAATACTTTATTAAAGTTATTCTATAAATAGAATATATTATATTTTATTATGCATAGTGTTGCATAGTGTTTTTGTATAGTGTTTTGCATAGTATTGCATAGTGTTTGCATAGTAAAATGTTTTTATATAAATAGAATATATTATATTTTATTTAAAAGATTTTTCTTTAAATATGGACCGTCCGATTAAAGTAAATCAATCTGGACCGTTCATGGATTAGTTACTATGCATTCCATTTTCCTATAAATAGAAGCTCATTCCTTCATTATTTTCTTATTTAATTCATTGAAACTCTAGAGAGAGAAATTATAGAGAAGCTATAGAGAGAAAATTATAGAAAGAAGAAGAGTATTCTCGCTACTTCACTACTTCTATATTCAGGTTCTTTTTACGGTAAGGGGTGTTATTCTTTCTTCTTGAAGAGAACTTTCATTATTCCATTCATTATCATTCATTGGAATAACTTCGTAAAAGTGGCATACCCTATACATAACTTTATGTCATACGCCATATACCCTATACTTGGTGAAATCCTTATGTTATTCCATTGCTTATTATTCTCGTTGGAATAACTTTTTTGATACATGGTTTACCCTATACTTGGTGACATTCTTCTATTATTCTCATTGGAACATCCCCGTCATGTGTTTTTTTAAGGACACGGTTCCGCTTTTTATTATTCATTGGAACATCCATTTTTGTGTGTTTTACAGGACTGGTTCCGCTCTTTATCATTCTCCGCTGAATATCCTATCTCGTGTGTTTTACACCGGATCCGGTTCCATCTTTATTATTCTGTTGAACATCCCGCTTGGTGTGAATTTCACCGATTCGGTTCCGTTATTATTATTCGTTGAATAACCCGTCTCATGCGCAAGTACCGCATGCATGGTGATTTCTTTTGTTATTCCATTCTTTATTATACCCAAATTGGTTAAAACTTTGACTTCTATACTCCATGAAATTAGTAGAATATCCTTGATATTTGCGTTTTCATCCAAAGATCTTTTCATGGAAATATTCTTCCGATCATTATTGAATTTTACTCTATTTAAACAAAGATCATGTTGACAATTTGGGACGTTAATAATTCATGGATTAAATAATTCTTGAACTTGTTTTATTGAATTACTATGTCATTGTCATCATCCTCATGTTATATTATGTTATCTTTGGCTTACGTGCATAGATGAACTTAGTATGATTATGACCAAGGATCATTCTAAGATAATCACGACTTGATATAAATGATGTGACAAAAGTCCTCAAAGGGTGGCTGTGAATGCGTTGATGGATAGTTTTTGGTATGATTATGACTGTGGGTGATTCGGTATAGTCATGACCATTGATAATTTGATGAAAATCCTTGACCGTAATGCGTGGATGATTAGATGTGGTGGTTTATTATTGTCGAGTCTCGTGATAAAAATTGATGAAAACCTTTAAAACCTAAAAGATAGTATACTTTATTATCTACTTGACTCTTTTAATGGATTGCTTATTCACCGCAGATTAAACTGGTTGTCCATTGTATTTTATCGTTTAACATTGTTGAAGGCTAATGATAATTTATTCTCGCATTATCTTAGTCATAATATTTCATCTTGGGCTAGTTGAGCTCACCCTTTCTTTCACCGTTCTCTTCGTGAAAATGAGAACATAGTTGGGACTAGTCTGGGAACGTAAGTAATGGTCCAGAGGATAGCATTAGTAGTCCTCACTATTCTCGTGGAAATAGTGTGATAATAGTTGTAATGAGGACTCCTTTTGAGTTTGTATAATATCTAGTAGACAATATTTGTATTCAAACTCACGCTTTATGTCGTATTTGCATACCTACGCTTATATTAGTAAGTGTATTTGAATTTATGTACCATGTAAGTGGCGACCCAAGATGGGTGACGATACCTAATTTTGGGGCGTCATAATAATGATATTGAAAGAAATAATATCATTTTTTAAAAATAATATCCCTTACCTCGAAAAGACGGTATTTCCGATCGTAATATCTGGATATAGAGTGAAGGAACTTGCAATCAGATATAGCAACACTCAAAGTCTTAAAATACTCACAAGAATACGCCGATAATATAGAGAGAAAGAGAGAAAACTTCAGTTTACGGTGTGTTTTTAATTCTAACCTAAGCACCCTATTTATAGAAAAATGCTTAGAACACCAAAGCAGAAAATTTAATAAAATATTAATATATATTTATTAAATTCTTACGCTCACATAATATGATTCAAAACATCAGCCACCAAGAGTGACCCACCTCACCTAAATAAAAAAAACATTTTTCTTATTAAAAATATTTAAAACTTCAAAAATCAATTATTTTGGAATTTCAGAACTTCAATAATTCATAATAAATAGCCCTTTTGTCAGAAAAAATCAAACCTTATGTCTTTTCCATAGGAAATTCCATTATCTACAACTTTGTAGAAGAAAGTTTTTCCAAATTCCAAATAAAAATTGACCGATATTCACATATGGACGATTTTACAAGCTATAATCAAATTTCAGTGAAGAAATGGGTCCACCAACATGAAAAACATGTTTTTAACATTTATTGTAACAAAAATACTCTTCCTCCTCATGTACTCATATATCCCACGTTCATTGTAAAAATATCACCATTATTATATTATTAAAATATAATAATATATTTAAATGAATTATTTTATCGAAAAAGAAAAAATATCAATTTTCAACAATTGTCACATTAAAAAATTTTCTCCATCTATATCCACATAAAATGAATATTTTCCTTATCATATAAATCAATAATTAATTATTCATAAATAATTTACAGAATCACAATACTGGCAACCAGGCCGTTCCCAGGAAAGAGGGGGCTTTCAAATAAGGATCTCTCCTTACTGGCGCGCAATTAGGTGACCAAACCTCTCCTTAGATAGAACTTTCTAGACATTGCCAATAATGTTATCTAATAATATTATTCAGATAATATGAATTATTGCTTCGATAATGGAAAATATTGTGTAGTGACAATTATTGAAACAACAATAATATAAAATATCAACGTAGCAATTATTGAATCAATAAAATAAAATATTGAACAGTAACTACTGTAACAATTATTGAGTAGTGCCTTCTTACGTAAGAATCAATAATTGGTGCAATACCGTGTGCTACTGTGCAACAACGCGTATTACTATGTTTTAACCACCGAGTATTCCAACAGTATTAATGGTAACAATTACGCCGTTATTTATAAACAACTTATACTTGTCGTTTTTTTCATCCAATCGCATTCCGTTATGGGGTCCACAAAAGACTGCGCCGTCGTACGAATATTCCCCGACATGAGGAATATTCCACGACCAAACGAATATTCTCCGATAAAAATGAATATTTTATAACCACTTGCTTATTTGAAATATTTACGCATTTTACCCATAACTAACCACATTAATCAATTCAACCCTTACTATTTCAAAATAATAAATAGAGAAATTCGATTTCATTTATAATAAGTTAGGGTTTTACAAATACATCATAAAATTCATAACAAATCATACGTTAATTTTTAACGGTTCAAAATTTATGGACATATACTCAACTTATATATGTATAAAATGTCCAAAAATCACAACGATCCAACGGCCGGATCAAAATTATAACTCTCGCAATAGAGCTTTAACAACACCGATTTGATTTTTAATACCTCTAATCCGACAAAATACTGATAAAACACCTCAACATTAATTCCTTCATTTATAACCACATAAAATAAATATTTTCCTATCCATCATTTATGTCCACATAAAAAAAATATTTACTTATCATATAAATCAATAATTAATTATTAACAAATAATATTACAGAATCACAATAATGACAACCAGGCCATTCTCAGGAAAGAGAGGGCTTTCTGATAAAAATTTCTCCTTACTGGCGCACAATTAGGTGACCAAACCTCTCATTGACAGAACTTTCTAGACATTGCCACTAATGCTATCTAATAATATTATTCAAATAATATGAATTATTGATTTGATAATGGAAAATACTGTGCAGTGATAATTATTGAAACAACAATAATATAAAATATAAACGCAGCAATTATTGAATCAATAAAATAAAATATTGAACAATAATTACTGTAACAATTATTGAGTAGTGCCTTCACGTAAGAATCGATAATTAAAAATACTGCAATACCGCTATCTTTGTGCAACAACGTAGACATCGTATTTTAACCAACATTTATTCCAACAGTGTTAACGGTAAAACTTTTGCCTTTATTTTATAAAAAGATATTTTTATCGTTTTCTCAATTCGACAATAATTCTGTTGTGGGGTCCACCAATGATTGTGCCGTCTTATAAATATTCCTTGTTTAAACGAATATTCCCCGACCAATCGAACATTATATAACAACTGACGTAGTTTGCAAAATTTATAAATATTACCCACAACTATAACATTATATCAAATTCACTCCATAATATTCAAAAATGATATTTATAGAAAATTTATCTTTATTCATAAAAGTTGGGGTCTTACAGAATAGTACTCCGTGAATAGTACTTTATAAATAGTACACGTGAATAGTACTTTATGAATAGTACTCCATGAATAGTACTTTGTGAATAGTACCCGTGAATAGTACTTCATGAATAGTGTCGTACATATGAATAGTGCTATATAAATGAATAGTACCCATGAATAGTACTCTGGCATGAAAAGCTTAAAATTTAACAAGAATGTTCAGAAAAATATCCTTGTGAAACGATACTAGATGAAGCGCAAATTTCAAGGATATTCTACTAATTTCATGGAGTATAGAAGAATTACTTCAACAAAATGAGTGTAAAATTAGGGATACGAAACGAAATAATATTACTTACATACTACAGAGTATGGAAGAAAATATTATTTCATATGAATATTAAAAAAATATCTCTTACGAATACGAAAGAAATAATACCCCTTACCTTAATAGAAGGCTAGATACTGTAATAGTGAAGTAGCAGAATACTCTTCTTCTTTCTCTCTATAGCTTCTCTATCTATAATTGCTGTTGTGAGTCTTAGTGAATTGGTGAGAATGAAAGAAGAATGAGCATCTATTTATAGGAAAATATAGTTTTGATAATTGCACGTTTTGGGGCTCGAATTATTACAGTATATTACCTTCATCTTAACTCCATTTTTAATTTAGTCATGCAAGTATTATCAATCTTGCACCACCTCCCCTAATAGTACATACATTTGAATCAATAGTATATGCATGTGAATCAATAGTTCCATTCATGTGAACAAATAGTTATATGCATGTGAACTAATAGCAATTAATTACTCATTTATCCAATTAATTACTCGATTGGTCAATATAACCTCCATAAATCAATTATTATCAAAATAAATGTCGATTTCCACTAACACTAATAATCCCAACACAATGAAAATATCAATTTCATCTTTAATTAACATGAACGTATTCATCATTAATATTATAACTCACAATATTTAATAACCAGATCATTCCCAAGAAAGAGGGGACTTTTCGATAAGCATTTCTCCCTATTGGCAGAACTTTCTAAATATCATCAATATTTCAAATAATAATATGAATAACTTTGTCTTCTCAATTATTGATTTAATAATATAAAATATTATGCAGATGATATTGTGATAATAATTGAATCAATAATATGAGAGATATTATGCAGCAATTACTATAGCAATAATTGAGTATAACTGAGTGACTTCTCACGTAAGCATCAATAGTCAATACCGTGTGCTACCGTGTGCTACTATACAACCACACGTATTATTGTACTTTTACCACCGAGTATTTCAATAGTTTAATGGTAACACTTTCGCCATTATTTTCATAAAAATTATTTCTATCGTTTTCTAACTCCGACAATAGTTCCGTAGCGGGGTCCACCAATGATTGTACCGTCGTACGGATATTTCCCGACAAAAAGAATATTCTTGACCAAACGAATATTTTATGACAACTTGCTTACTTTGCAAAATTTTCACATATCACCCTTAACTTTAACCTTTTATCAATATAACCATTTACTAAATAAAATAATAATTATAAGAAAATTGAATACTTTCATTTCATAAAATTCGGGGTCTTACATAAGACCCCTTATTTATAGACTAATCCTCTCTCCTAAACCTTTTAGGAGTTGGGGCTTTAATTTATTTCCCAATCTAATAAGGAACTAAATAATAATAATAAATAAATAAATAAACTCGTCTTATAAATTTATAATTAGTATTCCTCCATTTACATAATTATAAATATTAAGTTATTTAATTTATCGCACCAATAAATTAAATACACTTTATTTATTATTATTAATTCAATCACTTCTAAAATTATATTTCTCCTTTTATAGTGTGACCCTTTAGGTTCAATATTAAGTCGATAGTAGAATAAATAAATTAAAACCATTGTAATAATATTTATAATGAATTAATCTCCTTTAATTCAAATATAAATAAATAATGTTTATTCTACATCATGAGTGACACCTTATAAATAATGTATCATGACTATCCAAATAATTTGAAATCAAAGTTTAATCACAAACACCCTATTCCGTAAATAGTTACTATACAATTCAATCAGTTTATCTCACAATGTCCTAATCAAATATAAAACATGAAATTACTGTCAAGTTTTATTTTATTTGATCATATGTATTTCAATTCTAAAATGCACAACTCTAGTTAATGTAAATTAGAAATTTCTTTCTAATTTTCATTCGCCCTGGCCAAGGATTTCCAATTTGTCACTTATCGAATCACATAAGACATTCTCTCCCTTTATTGGAAATAATAGAAACTTTGTTGATCATTCACCTAACTCCATGTATACTTTATTATACCCGAACATACTTTATGACATACTATGAGGTATTAAGTAATATGACAAAGTGTAACTCAGTATACACAAGATACTAATCTCATGTCCAATGATCACTTGTACTACTATCACTATAGAAACTTCTATTGACAGGAAAGTAAAACTCCATTGGCATTCTTTAAGAAAGTCACGTTCAGTGAACTTATTCTACAATAAGCACCAACATACTTGCTTTAGTATCTCTACACAAATGATTATGAGATCAATCACCCTCTTCAACAGAGCAAACATAGTATGTACTAATCTATCTAGAATTAGTGACACCACATTAGTGATCCAACGATTAGGAACATTTTAGTATGATCTATCTAGAATTTAGATCTCATTTGCATGATCATCATCATGATTCCAAAAGTATTGCTCCAAAACTATGAGTTTATCTCATTTATTTAATTTAACTAATTAAACATAGATAAAGAATGCTCACATCACATCCAATGTGATTGGTTGAGGACATACTACTTTCAATCTCCCACTTGTACTAAAATCAATCGCCCTGATATCTAATACCCATCTTCTTTTAATGATGATCAAAATGTTATTGAGTTAACACTTTAGTAATTAATGAATCTTCAATGTTGTCCTGAGAGTCCACTCTCCCTAAGGTGACATCTCCTATTTCAATAATTTTTCTAATTAAATGAAAGTGTCGAAATAAAAGCTTGGATTTCGAATGAAACCTTGGTTCCTTGGCGTGTGCAACAACCCTAATGTTGTTACAATATACAAGCACTGGTCCTTGTATGCTAGGAACCAGTATAAGTTTAATAATGAACTTATTCATCCAAATAATTTCCTTTGCAGGTTCACTTGCAGCTATGTACTCTACTTCTATCACTGAATCATCAACAATTTACTACTTGGAACTTTTCTAACTCAATGTACCTCCATTTAAGGTAAACACGTAATCTGATGTGGATTTGTTGTCGTCTTATCCAGACAAAAAACTTGAGTCTGTATAACTTTCTAGTTTTATTTCAGAATTACCATACACTAAAAATACATCATTAGTCAGTCTTAAGTACTTTATGATGTTTTTCACCTTTTTCTATTGTTCTTTTCTAGGATTTGAATGATATCTTCTTGTCACTCCAAGTGTATAGGCAACATCAGGTCTCGTACATATTATGTCATAAATGATAGATCCTATTGTTGAAGCAAAAGGTAACTTGCTCATGCAATCTCCCTCTTCTGGTGTCTTTGGGGACATTTTCTTGGAGAGATACACTTTATGGCTAATTCGTAAGAGTCCTCTCTTAGAGTTGGCCATGTTAAACTTCTTTAGTATCGATTCAATGTACGGTTCTTAGGTCAAGCTAAGCATCCTTTTAGATATATTTCTATAGATTTTTATCCCCAATACATAGGATGTTTCTCCCACGTCTTTCATGGAGAAGTGTTTATACAACTATATTTTTACTGGTTGTAGCATTGGTATGTCATTTCCAATAAGTTGTATATCATCAACATATAGTACCATGAATGTTATAGCCCTCCCACTAACCTTCTTGTACACACAAGGTTCATCCTCATTTTTGATAAAATTAAACTCTTTGATTGTCTCATCAAAACGGATGTTCTAGCTGTGAGACGCTTTCTTTAATCCATAAATGTATCGTTGTAGCTTACATACTTGATTTGCTCCATCTTCTAAAATAAATCTCTCAAGTTGTATTATGTATACGTCATCTTCTAGTTTCTCATTGAGGAAGGCCTTTTTTACGTCCATTTGTTAGATCTTGTAGTCATAGTAAGCTGCAACCGCAAGCAAAATTCGAATGGACTTGAGCATTGCAACTGGTGAAAGTGTTTCATCATAGTCAACTCATTGCCTTTGTTTGAAACCTTTACCACCAATCTAGTCTTATAGGTCTCTAACTTGTCATATGCTCAAGTCTTTCTCTTAAAAACCCATTTACACCCTATAAGTATTATGTCTTCCGGTGGAGTAACCAAAGTTCATACTTGTTTCTCATACATGGATTTCATTTCAAAATTCATTTCTATTTGGCATTTCTCTAAGTCTTTACAACTCATTGCCTCATTGTATGTAACTGGATCATCATCCTCTAGGATACGTACCTCGTCGTCATCATCTATGATGAATCCATACATTTCTGGTATCTTCTGTACTCTTCCCAATTTACGACTCAGTTGTGGTACAGAAGGTATCTCTACTTTAACAGGTTCATCCACTTGACCTGTAATGGTTTGTGGTTCTTGAACTTATTTAAGATCTATTTTCCTTCCACTAACCCCTTCAATGATAAACTCCTTTTCCAAGAAGGTAACGCGTTTCACAACAAATATCTTTTGCTCAGTAGGATTATATAAATAGTATCTTAAACTTTCTTTAGGATATCCCAAAAATCTGCACTTATAAGATCTTGTCCCAAGATTATCATTTTGAAATTTTTTCAAATAAGTTGGACAACCCCAAATCTTAACATGCTTAAGACTAGGTTTCCTCCCTGTCCATAACCCATATGGAGTCTTAAGGACATATTTCAAGGGGACCTTATTTAGTAGATACGCATCCATCTCTATGGTATAACCCTAGAAGGATATTGGAAGATCGGTAAAACTCATCATATATTATAATTGTACCCATCTGGTATACCTTAAGATGTGTAAACTGTAGAATGTACATTTTTATGTTTCCTGCTAAAATCTAGCATATATATGTGCATTATTGTATATAAAAGAACAATTGTCATGGTTTATTTATAAATTTCTTTTTTTCAGAATCATGTTTGATCAGATGATTACGATCGTAGAGTCGTGACTAAACGATCGTAAAGTTAGAGTTAAAGCCCTTCAACTGCTTGTAAAATTGACCTTTATCGCATTTGTTTTATTATTCAAGCTGTGGGGAACTGAAAATTTGGCAACAGAAAAATTGGGAGGAAAATATAATTAGAGTGAAAATTATAGCGGGAAAAATAAGATAATATTGTCTCTTAGACTATTCACTATTGGATGTAAATACAATTAATATATAAAAAACATAAAACAACATTTTTAATGTATTAGATAATTATTATTATTTAGATAATTATAAAAAATTATGGAATACTAATTTATTAATCACATATATGTATTACTAAATTGCTACACTGATAATAGTTTCATTATTTAATGTTGTATTAGATACTAATCATTATTTGTTTAATTTATGTCGATGTTGGAAAAAATCCTCAATTTCTATGTGTTTGGTTCTTACCCTTTATGTTTTCTATGTGGTTTAATTTATCTTGCTTTAAAGGGTAATATTTTAGGAAGAGACCGACATACAATGTCGACGATTCGAAAAGTTTGATTTTAATGATTGGGCCGAATTAGACAGAGCCGCCAGTTAGTATGAGTTTAAATGGTTGTACCAACTCAACCGGATTTTGAAATGTTTTAGCAATATGACCCAATATGTGACTCCATTTAATTGGTCTTGGAAACCGAGATTCATAGAGTTCAGGGACATTCTTAAGAGAGGGGAAGGTGTTAGGCACCCCCCGACTTCCGTGAAACACGGTTACCACGTCTTTTCATTCCCTATGCATTGAATGTGTGTGTATGTGTGTGTGATGCAGATAAATGTGATCAAAGTGTTTTATTTGAAAGTAGTATTATGCCTCTTTTCACTTATATACAAAGGGTTTGACTTATTAAAAAGTTTAATTTTAAGCAAAGAATATAAAAGTGATGTTTTGAAAACAAGTTTTACAACCCTTATGCTCAAATAGGAATTGAGGCCTTTGATACTTCAATTTTATTCCGTATTCGGCTTGATTTGATTTTATTCAATATGCGAAGCATCTTTGATATATATATATATATATATATATATATATATATATATATATATATATATATATATATATATATATATAAGTGTCAAACTTCTTATGGGCATTAGAGCCATCGAAGTAAGCCCGAACACCACAACCACAATTTTTCACTATTTTGGGGCCTTAAACCCGTATAACCGTTTTAAGGCCCTGGATTTACAAGTACAGAAATTTGCAAGCTGGCTGTACAATTAAAAAGGTCCATCACGGGAACCAGATCTAGATTCTTTGATTGAATCGTAGATCTTATAGCTCCTAGGCTCACAGGATATCACATAAACATCCCACATAACGAATATACAGAAATAAAACATATATTTATACTAGACATCGTTGTACGAAGGATTCATCAGTTAAATCCTCGTTAGCGAGTAACCCATAGCTTCCAATTTCTTCTAGATATAGATCTAGGGTCAAATGTTTGCTAAATACTTACAAAAACTAGAAAGAAATCTAGATCTGTACAGATCTTTGCCATTCTAGCTTTCAGGTTCAAGTTTTACAACTTCTGAATAGGTTCAAAGCTAGATCTTGCTAGATCCAGTATAGTTCTAGTCAATAAAGCTTAAATATTGACTATTTACAAGAAATGAACGGTCAAAAAGTCAGATCTGATGAAGATAATTTACTAACTATATATATAGCACTTATATACATATTAAAGTAAGCAAAAGAAGTAGATATAGCAAAATATTATAGTATTGCGCGAGAATGGCTATCGAACGACTTCTGGCACCTCAAAGCTCATTTCCCACCAGTTAGAATTTGATATGTTGTAGTATATATGTATATGAGTGTTTATAAAGAAGTTTTATAGAAATCGGAGTAAGATAAAAGCTTCGTTTAGCTCTCCTAGCCTCTTTCTCTCTCCTGCCATTTCTTTCTCTATTCTCACTCTTAGAAGCAAAGGGGGGAGACTCTATTTATAGACTCGATTAGTTAGCATGGGTCACCGAGGCGCCCACGTGTAAATATACTCTTTGGGTGCAGTGGGCCCCATTATCTCAAATCGCAAGACTCGACCAAAGCGCAGTTTGCTTGAACCTTCATAACTTGAAATCCGGGAATCTGATGGTGGCGTGCCATACCTTTTCGAAAAGCTCTTTCCGAGGAGCTAAGCTATGACATGGGGATTGACCTTTTCTAAATCCGGGAAGATGGGTCCATGACTAGATCTTCAATTATTTGCAGTCAGTCCGTTGAGCTGTTTGGCGTAATTTTCACTCGGGATTGCTGTGACGGTTCTATATGACATTATTCATAGTAGTTTGATCAGTATTAATGTTGAGTTGGTAAAATTACCCTTTTTTCCTTACAGGTTTGTTTAAGGCTTTACGGCTACAATTTCGCCTTCCTTAGGGTTATCTCCGTGGTTTATTCTTTGTTGACTTTTTTTATGTCCTCAAGTTTGTCTCTAAGGTTGATTTGATGATTTCTCGGGGCTGTCTCTAGGGGTCTGGGTTGATGATTTCCTAGGGCTATCTCTGGGGGTTTGGTTTTAATGATGTAGACTTCCAGGGTTATCTCCGAAAGATAAAAGACGGTTTTTCTCTCCTGCATCGTTAGTAACAGGAATGCAAAATTTCGGGTGTCTATAGATGCCCCTCTTTATCATGTTTATGCAATGAAATAGAATGAACATGATAAAGAATGATAGACATTGGAAATATGATAAATGGAAATGTAATAAAATTTGTGGTATGATATGCTATGAATGTTATATGCCTCTGTGGGGTTAGCTGCCACATATTGTATCAATGTTCATTCTCTATTCTCTGTTGGGGATGACTTTCATGGCTGATACCATTGGACCTTCCTGAAATTCACATTGGAGTTGTTACCAACGCTATTTTTTCCAAATACACATTCTTGTTTTACCTATATTGAGGATATTCCTCTTTTTATGAGTAACCCCATTGGGGATTCCCGATGCTTATCCTGATGATAGTTTGCACCGGTTTGCCTCACCGGATCCTTCTCGATAGTACGCTGGGATTGTCACCAACGGTTTGGATTTCTATCCAGTTGATGCCAGTGCTTCTGTTAGGGGTAAATGTAAGATTCCCAACTTTTATGAATAAAGATTAATTTTTCTCGAAATATATTTTTGAATATTATGGTGTGGATTTGATATAATGTTATTGTGACGAACGAAATTTTTGTAATTTAATTTTAATATTTATTGAATTAAATAAATATTTTTGATGATTTAATTATTAGATTAAATAATTAATTGATGAAGTTGTGGTAGATTAATTTAATTATATGTGTTATATTTATTAAATTATTGTGGAGAATATTTATTATTCAAAGTATGTATTTATGTGAGCTTATTGAATTAAATGAAATATTTAATAAGCATAAGGTTATTTTAATTAATGTAATAATTAATTGAGATTTAATAATTTGACATAATTAATAAATAAAAAATTAATTATGTGATTATGTGAATTAATGACAAATTATCATATTTTATTTAAAGTAAAGTAAATAAGATAATTGATTTATTATCTAATTGGACGTGACATGATTTAAACTATATTATAAGGGATTAATTAAATTAAATGGGTATATGTTTTTTAAAGCTAGCCAAACATGGCCTTAGTGGGAGTTGAGGGCAGTTAACCCATGATGGGTAACTGACCTCCACAACGCGTCAGTTCTTTATTATATACGTCTTCCTTTTGTTTTATTATTTTGCTAAGTCTAGAAAAGCAAAACGGAGAGGGAAAAGAGAGTTTTGAGAATCAGTGAGATTAAAGGAGAAGAAGTGTGGAAATTGGGAGTTGTTAACTTGTTTTCACCATGTGTAATCCAAGCAGAGTAATCAAGGGTAATCTCTTCTTCCCAAAATCTCAAATTACGTTGTTTAAGTTTTGTAAAATAATTGGCTTTCAAGTTTTCTGTAAAGTCTCTGTAAATTGGAAATTGTATTGTTATGTGGATACATGTGATGATATGTTAGTATAGCATATTTTACTATATATTATAGATTCCCATATCATTAGTTTCATAATATTATAACGTGTGTTAATTACAGAGTATGAAAATATGGCCATATGGCCTTACATACCAAACTTAACATAATAATCATAAGTTGTATCATAAATTTATACATGTATGTGTTAATATGTTAACGTAGTATGTTTTTACTATGTTGTATGAACCATAACATCAGTTTCATTGAAATAAATTAATTGGAAGTTATGACCATATTCTGTGTTCTTCACAGAACTGTATAATTTTACTTGTGACTGATTTTTGGCCTAATTTGGCCTTATTATGTTCGCGAACTACAGAACTGCAAAAACTGAGTCTGGGTAGCCCCGCCCTCGACGGGCATTACCAAACTAAATTACCCCGCCCCTGTGACGCCCCCAAATTCGGGTATCTTCCAACCCGACATATGGTGCTCCACTATACTAACATCCATACAATCATTCCATTGAAATACAACAAAATGAAGGTAATTACTATCTTCTTATTACAATCAAAGTATAAACCTTCCCAGGTTCATAAACCGGTTACATCGTTCATTGTTCATAATGTATAATACATACAAACTTACTAAACTATTACACAATGCCTAAGCATCCATCTTAGCTTTGCCATTATCTTTCGTGGCATTCAAAGTACGTTCATCTTTAACTGCAATATATATAATTCACGCAAGAAGTGAGCATGACAGCTCAGCAAGTTTAATCAAGGATAACAGGAATACCACATTCATGAATTATATTACAATTCCAACATAACTGAACAATAGTTATGAAGTATTATGAATCAATAATACTTTAACAGTTCATAACCTCAATTCCCAAAGTATAGAATAGATTAGGAATTCTGAACCGGTTGATAGACCATGAACAGTAAATTTCAGTTTTCATACTTGAAAAGGAGTCCACAGCACTAAGGCCGTTCATCCGTATAACTTACGAGCACTTCTAGGTGATTAGCCTATAGTACTCTATGTTGATCAACACTCATTCATTAAACATATTTACGTTCAATATTTTTGGCAAACTCGCGTGCCCATCGAATAATCGATGAAAAATACTTTTGTTTGTTCATAGACAAACCTTACCTTCACGTCCGTACCAATTACTTGGAATAGGATAGCGTTAACATTTCTATATAGAATGATATGAATAATAATCAATCTATATCTTACGAATAGTCTAGCCTTGTTAAAATCTGGCATCGACCCTTTCTTTAAAACAAGTCTTGCAATTCAGTTCAACGAATCACATAAAACTGGGCTAACATGGAAGTTAGATAAGCGTTAAGAAAACTTGCCTTTCAGCGTCTTCAAATAACTTACTCGACTGACCACAGCCTTTACAGAATCTACATGATATATTCATATAGCACACTATAATTAGCTATCAAACAACTATTCACATTGTTCCTACAAGCTTCTTTCTCTTCTATGTCTTTGTTAACTTAATATCTTTATTAAACTCAACATGACTTATCACCCTTCGTCCCAGTTTATCACGTAACTGACGTTTATTAACCGGACTCAAACATTGTTGATAAGGTACCAACTTTGTTTATTGTACATATCTTGTTAACATGCATTACATTCCTAAGTTTCATACCATATACCTTAGTATAGGTAATATAGGATTAGTCTTAGTACATTTATTGAGTATATAAACTCAACTCAGGTAGGTCTCTAAACAACTGGAGTTTAAACCTAACTTGGTTAACTTTTTTTCCACTTCTAAGTGACTGCTTGGCGGCATCCTTTGTATTTTAGTGGCCTGCCATGGCCTGAGTTAGCGGTAGGTACTCGAATCGAGTCTGTGCTGCATGGCGCACAAGACTTTGTATTTAGTTTTGGCATCTTACGCCAGAGTCCATGCACCAGTTAAACAAACCAGGTTATGCTTTTCTAACGAAACTCCCGACTTCCTAATTTATTCGTTTTACATCCGAATTGACCCATTCGAATTCCTACAAGTCAGGAATTACATCCTTTACGTGTTTATATAAGATTTCAACACTTTCTAATCCATTAACTCATAATTCACTATTGAGTTCATTTTATATACATTCGTAAACGTTAATGAGCGTTCAATGCTCATTTTCTTCGTTCTAAGTCGGAATCCGACGATTCTCGAACCTACAACTCTTAATCACCCCATCTCACGTGTTGACATTGAAAACTAATGTTTTGAAGTCTCACGGCAACTTTCGACTACCATTCCTGGATTTCTACATTTTCGACGTTTAATGTCTATTTTCGTAGAATTCGCCATAACTTCGTTACTAATGTTCTCTAAGCCAAATCACATGGAATACTCCATGGATTTCATATCTACATCCTAACCAAACAAGATGCATATATATTAACGTATTGATGGAGCTCAATTGTTTATTAACAATCGATCTCAACTATCAATATTTTCATGGTTCAAAACCATATTAAACCTTATTATTTTTATAATCTCATGACTTATAGAGATTGAATCTATGGTAAGTCATCTTTAAATCCTCATTCAAGACATATACCACCCGTTCATGATTCTCTAAAATGAAAGAAAATCTAAAAGAGATGGAGATGAGAAACAAGAAGTATTACCTCGAGAACTCTAAAGAAATCTTTTGGAAAAATAGAAGTTAAAGCTTCCAAAGTGTATGCTTACAAGTATAACTCTCTTTCTCTCTCAAATAATCTAGGTTGGCAAGTTGAAAAACTCCCAAATGAATCAACCTAGCTTCTTATTTATAGAAAACTAGAATGGAGGGCATAATTGTCAAAGAACCATCACCTCCTTACTATTCATGTGTTGTCACCAAGTAAAACACTTGGTGACCAAGCCTTATGCTTGGCTTCCACACAAAGGTGGCTGGCCCACCACCCCATGTGACATCCCATGGGTTGCCCCATGGGTTTTACCCATTTGGTGACCCACCGGTTCGACCCACGGTTCGGTTTTAATGAATTGGGCTTAACTAAATTAGCATTGGGCCTTCGTCATTCAAATGATTGGATTAATTAATAATCCAACTCAAATGAATTAGCCATTAAGTCTTAACTTAATTCTATAATACTAATCGTGCCACATACGTACAATTCACGTATTATCTCCGTATACTACCCGTACAATAATCGTATTGTACTTCGTATTTACTCAACGTATTATACATAGATACTAAATAGTATCACCAAATGCATAACACTCGCCTTAACCCTAACGCCATTCCTCCTACACATATTATTTCCTTCTCGAAAATCAATATACTCAACCCTTAGGTTTTAAATCCGCAGGCAAAAACTGCGTTTGCCATAAATAAAATATTATCAGATATTCCATCTTATCACGATATTCTATCATTACGCGTTTCTCAAAATTTCAAAATAATTCCCCGAACAGAAACGGATGATTAGTGTTTTTACAGAAATTTCTCGAAAAATAATTATTTTCGTCTTGGAAATTCCAAACAATTATTTCTAACACGTAGCCAGAATACTAACCACGTTAGTACATTCTAGGTCGTAGAATGAACTTCACATAGCTTACTCACAAAGAAATCAATTAAATTCATTTAATTCACATAATCAAATAAAAATTTAATTGTCATAAAAATCCGATTTTGTCGGGCATTACATTTTCTCCCCCTTATAAGGATTCTGTCCCCAGAATCTTAGCTTATAATTACATAAACAAATGAGGAAAATCTTCCTTCATTTTACTTTCGAGCTCCCACATTGCTTCTTCAGCATTGTGGTTTCTCTATAACACCTTCACTGAACGTATCACCTTATTTCTTAAAACTTGTTCCTTCGTATCAATAATTTGAATTGGAAGTTCCTCATAGAACAAGTCCTTCTCTATCTGAATAGATTCATATTCTATCACGTGTTTATAGTCCAGTTTATAAGGACGCAACACTGACACATGAAACACATTCTGAATGCGTTCCATCTCTGGAGGTAAAGCTACTACATAAGCTACCTCCCCTATCCTTTTTAAAATCTCAAAACGTCCTACAAACCTTGGACTTAACTTCCCTTTTTCTCCAAAACGTATCTTCCCCTTCCAAGGCAATACTTTTAGAAAAACAAAAGATCCTACATCGAATTTTCTATTCTCTCTGTGAGGATCTGCATACTTCCTTTGTCGATCTTGAGCCGCAACTAGTCGAGTACGTATTAACTTCACCATGTCCGTCGTCTGGTGTACCATCTCAGGTCCCAACATCCGATGTTCACCCACCTCATCCCAACACAATGGAGTTCGGCACTTTCTTCCATACAACGCTTCGTAAGGCGGCATGCCTATACTAGCGTGAAAACTGTTGTTGTACGAAAATTCCACCAACGATAGATATTCATCCCAACTCCCTTAGAAATCCATAACGCAAGATCTTAACATATCTTCAAGCGTTTGAATTGTCCTCTCACTCTGACCATCCGTCTGAGGATGATACGCCGTACTCAATCTTAATTTCGTTCCCATTTGCTCTTGCAAACCTCTCCAAAAGTTCGATGTGAATCGTGGGTCATGATCTGACACAATCGAAACAGGCACTCAATGTCTGGAAATAATTTACTTGACATACAGCTTAGCTAACTAATCTAGGTTATACCTAACTCCTATTGGTAGAAAATGAGCTGATTTCGTCAATTGATCCACTATCACCCAAATAGCATCGTATCCTTTTCTTGTTGCTGAAAGTCCCACCACAAATTCTATCGTGATGTGCTCCCACTTCCACTCTAGAATTTCTAACGGTTGTAACAACCCGCTCGATCGTTGATGTTCAGCCTTAACTTTTTGACAAGTTAAGCACCTACTAACATATTCTGCTATCTCCCTCTTCATATTTGGCCACCAAAAGTTCTGACGAAGGTCTTGAAACATCTTAGTACTACCGGGATGTATCGAGTACCTCGAACTATAGGCCTCCATCATAATTTCTTCTTTTAATTCGGGATCATTAGGAACCCAAATTCTTCCCTCAAAACGAAGTAATCCCTCCTTATCGAGGTTATACTCAGTCTTTTCTTCATCTTCTATCCTCTTCTGCATTTGCTTGCACTCCTCATTATTCAATTGTACTCCCTAACCCGTTCCACTATGGTAGGTTGAGTTTCCATAGAAAATAACATCTCTACCGCTTCTTAGGTAACTTAACTTCTAGCTCCATTTTTTGCCATCATTTGTTACCAACTCATTACGAGTCGTTAACATTGATAATTTCTCCCTACCCTTCCTACTTAGCGCATCGACTACTAAATTTGCTTTCCCCGGATGTTATAAAATATCACAGTCATAATCTTTTATTAACCCTAACCACCTTCTCTGTCTCATGTTCAACTCTTTTACGTGAAGATATATTTGAGGACTTTTTTGTGGTCCGTGTATATCTCACATTTCTCACCATAAAGATAATGCCTCCATATCTTTAGGGCAAAAACTACAGCTGTTAATTCCAGGTCATGAGTAGGATAGACCTTCTCATAATCCTTCAATTGACGTGATGCATACGCAATGACCTTGCCATGCTGCATGAGCATGCAACCCAGTCCTTTATGCGAAGCATCGCTATACACTACAAAATTTCCTGTATTGTCTGGTAAGGACAATACAGGTGCCTCACTTTACCTTTGTTTCAACTCCTGAAATCTATTCTCACATTTTTCAGTCCACACATACTTCACCGACTTTCTTGTCAGATTTGTTAACGGAGTAGCTAATTTAGAAAAGTCCGGAATGAACCTTCTATAGTATCCCGCTAACCCTAGAAAACTCCGAACCTCAGTTGGCATTTTCGGTTGCTCCCATTCGTTAACTGCTTCTACTTTTGCCAGATCTACAGAAATGCCATCTTTATCAATAACATGCCCTAGAAACTGCACCCTCTCAAGCCAAAATTCACACTTTATGAATTTCGCATATAACTTCTCCTTCTGTAGTGTCTCCAACACTATTCTTAAATGTTCCGAATGATCTTCTGGCGTCTTTGAATAGACTAGAATATCATCAATGAACATTACGACAAACTTGTCCAAATATTGTTTGAACACTCTGTTCATCATATCCATAAATGCGGCTGGCGCATTAGTCAATCCAAATGACATTACCAGAAACTCATAATGACTATAACGAGTTCTGAACGCCGTCTTAGGTACATCTTCATTCCTCACCTTTAACCGATGATACCTCGTGCGCAAGTCTATTTTAGAAAAATACTTTGCCCCTTTCAACTGATCAAATAGATCATCGATCCTGGGCAAAGTGTATCTATTCTTAATCGTTAACTTGTTCAACTCTCGATAGTCGATACAAAGCCTTAACGACCCATCCTTCTTCTTTACAAACAACACTGGTGCTCCCCAAGGAGACACACTTGGTTGAATGTACTTCTTATCTAATAGTTCTTGTAATTGAACCATTAACTCCTTCATCTCAACTGGCACCATTCGATATGGTGCCCTTGAAACTGGTGCCATTCCCGGTAACAGATCAATTACAAACTCCATCTCCCTGTCCGGTGGAATACCAGGTAATTCCTCCGAAAATACTTCTGCGAACTCTTGCACAATAGGTATCTGATCCAAGGATGTTCCCACTCTTTGGGTATCCACAACATGGCACTGATAACCTACACACCCTTTTCTCAACATCTTCCTAGCTTGTGTCATGAGCAGAACAACAAGAGCATCTCGGTGAATTACTACCGAAGAACACTACCTTGGTTTTCTTAGAAAGCCGAAGGTTTACACTTTTCCTATGGCAATCTATAATCGCCTTATGGTTCACCAACCAATCCATACCAAGAATTACGTCGAATTCTTTTAGCCTTATCGGTACCAAATCTACCGATAACTTATTCCCTCTAATTTCCACGCGACAGTTCTTATGAATATGTTCAATGGGGATTATCTCTTCGTTTGCTACCTTAACGTCTAAAGGTATAGGTAACTTCTCAGGAATTAAACCTAATCGCTTAGCAAATTCATATGCTATAAAAGAACAAGTAGCACCCGAGTCAAATAGCACATAAGCATTTATCTCATTGACCGGAATGATACCTGCTACCACATCTGTTGATGCAACCGCATCTTGAATAGTCATATTTACGCGTCTGAGTGAGGGTCTACCCACTGATGGTGTTGGTCCAGTAATGGCTAATTTACCACTACCAGAACTCTTATTCCCCTCTAAACCCTTCTTCGGGCAATTTCTTGCCATGTGGTCCATTGACCCACAAACAAAACACCCTTGGTTCTTTTTAGGGTTAGGATAGTTGGGTGACAAATGCCCTCCTACCCACAGTTGTAACATACTGCTTTCCCCTTTAAAGAGACTCCCATGTGAGATTTTCCGCATGTCTTACATGCTTTCGTCCTCCATTTGGGATCTCCCTGCTTTACCCCAGTATTCCCAGGGTTAAAACTCTTCCTCTTTGGCAAGTTGCCGCTTCCGCTGGCAACTTCAGCCTTATTACCTCCTTCTAACTTACTCTTAATCTTTCGCTCTTTGTGGTACTGAGACAAAGCCTCACCACCACCTTCAGCTATTATCGCCTTCTCCAGAATGGTCCCGTAGGAAGCACTCTGGAAAACCGATATCCTACTATAGAGCCAGGGTTTTAAGCCCTGCTCAAATCTGCGCGCCTTTCTTTCCTCCGTATCCACCTGATGTGGAGCAAATCTCACCAATTCGTTAAACTTGGCGGCATACTGGGGAACTGTCATATCCCCCTGCTTAAGTTCTAGGAACTTAATTTCCATCCTACCCTGCATACTAGTAGGGAAATAGTTCTCGAAGAAAACCTTCTTAAACTGTTCCCACGTAACAGCCTCTGTCCTAGCCCCACCCTGGTGAGCTTCCCACCAGTAGTTGGCTTCCCCCTTCATCATGTAAGTTGAAAAAGAAGTCTTTTGCGCCTCACCTACGTTTGTTATCACAAACGCCTTTTTAATCTCTCTAATCCATGTCTGGGCTTCTAGTGGATCTGTCGTTCCTCGGAACTCGGGAGGACCCACACTTTTAAAGTCCTTATAGGTAGTTTTTCTTGCTACCCGGGAGCTCTGAGAATCCCACCCCCACTTGGTTAAATGCGGTAGTTAATAAATTAACGAACTCTTGCATAGGGTTGTTAGGACCCCTTGATTTTCATTATGAGACTCGACCTCTTGGTTCCGTTGTCTCCTTCTCGTGACATAATTACGATTAAATAAATAAAGCTTTGTTATTATCTATTTAACTACTTCGGTTATCATTTTAAATCAACAACAACCATTCATACCACAACAAACATGTTAAATAAAAACTTCATTATATAAATATGCTTTCATAGTCAAAACTATTTACATCATATTCCCTTAGCCAAAAGCTATTACATACTATCCCATGATTGCCTTCTACAAAATTGGGATTTACAAAAGACTACCCTTAGTTATACAAAAGAGGGTTTTACGTCACTACTTATATACAAAAAGATCTAGCGATCTACTAACAACTTTGTCGAACGACATTTTCATATTTTTCGATTTGCCGAATCGACACTATATCTCGACTTATGGTATGTCGAAGTCGCCTGGGACTCAATAGAATAACAAGCAATTTTCAGCTTAAAATCCTCATGAGCGCAATCATGGATGTATGACATCGTAGTTATTTTCTGGTCTTTCTCAACCAGTTTCTTTTGTAGCTCAAGGACCTCATCCTTATAATTCTGAGCCTTATCGATCATAAGCACTTTCTCATCGTGCTCTGACTCAAAGTCTGCCTCTGCAGATTCTTTCGCCTCATATAAGGCAATTATCTCCTCAATCTGTGCCTCTACCTTAGTACGCAAATGCACATTCCTATCCAACACTGCCAGATACAATGCTCTAGTTGCATCCAGAGATGCTGGCTCCTGAGTAGGTAACACCGTGTTAATCGATGTCACCACCATTTCCTCCTCCACATCTAGCATCTCGTTAAGGTATGATGCTAATCCCATAGTCTCCTCAGAGTATTCCTCCTCAGAGATGTACTCCTCAATGTCTGAGCCTTCTAGTACAACTATCGGTACCTCTGCCACTGGCATTGGTACAATCTCAACTTGGTTAACTGAGTCCTCACTTATCATTTCCACGTTACTAAACATTAAGCTATCGATTGACATCTACAAACACATAACACGTTGATTAGTACATAATACACAATAGTATAAGCACAAATCACATTTAATATCTTTAAGATTAATTTTCATCTTTTAATTCCTTCGATACTGAGTTATCTCAATATCTTCTTAATTCAATGGACTTGAATTTCATTCCTCGGACTTTACCTTCCTTACGAGGTTATTAGCCTAAGGTTTCCCCCCCCTTAAGTTTTATAACCTAAGGCTTTGATACCTGACATGGCGCCCCAAATTCTGGTATCTTCCAACCCGACATATGGTGCTCCACTATACTAACATCCATACAATCATTCCATTGAAATACAACAAAATGAAGGTAATTACTATCTTCTTATTATATTCAAAGTATAAACCTTCCTAGGTTCATAAACCGGTTACATCGTTCATTGTTCATAATGTATAATACATACAAACTTACTAAACTATTACACAATGCCTAAGCATCCATCTTAGCTTTGCCCTTAACTTTCATGGCATTCACAGTACGTTCATCTTTAACTACAGTTATATAATTCACGCAAGAAGTGAGCATGACAGCTCAGCAAGTTTAATCACGGATAACATGAATACCACATTCATGAATTATATAATAATTCCAACATAACTGAACAATAGTTATGAAGTATTATGAATCAATAATACTTTAACAGTTCATAACCTTAATTCCCAAAGTATAGAATAGATTAGGAATTACGAGGCAAATTCGATAGACCATGAGCGATAATTTTTCGTTTTCATACTTGAAAAGGAGTCCCATGACACTAAGGCCGTTCATCCGTATAACTTACAAGCACTTCTAGGTGATTAGCCTATAGTACTCTATGTTGATCAACACTCATTCATTAAACGTATTTACGTTCAATATTTTTGGCAAACTCGCGTGCCCATCGAAAAATCGATGAAAAATACTTTTGTTTGTTCATAGACAAACCATACCTACACGTCCGTACCAATTACTTGGCATAGGATAGCGTTAACATTTCTATATAGAATGATATGAATAATAATCAATCTATATCTTACGAATAGTCTAGCTGAGTTAAAATATGGCATCGACCCTTTCTTTAAAACAAGTCTTGCAATTCAGTTCAACGAATCACATAAAACTTGGCTAACATGGAAGTTAGACAAGCGTTAAGAAAACTTGCCTTTCAGCGTCTTCAAATAACTTACTCAACTGACCACAGCCTTTATAGAATCTACATGATATATTCACATAGCACACTGTAATTAGCTATCAAACAAATATTCACATTGTTCCTACAAGCTTCTTTCTCTTCTATGTCTTTGTTAACTTAATATCTTTATTAAACTCAACATGACTTATCACCCTTCGTCCGGTTTATCACTGTGAATCGGCGTTTATTAAGCAGGACTCAAACATTGTTGATAAGGTACCAACTTTGTTCATTGTACATATCTTGTTAACATGCATTACATTCCTAAGTTTCATACCATATACCTTAGTATAGGTAATATAGGATTAATCTTAGTACATTTATTGAGTATATAAACTCAACTCAGGTAGGTCTCAAAACAACTGGAGTTTAAACCTAACTTGGTCAACTTTTTTCCACTGTCGGTACTGCGGCGCGGCATCCTTTGCTTTTTAGTGGTATTGCTTTGCATTGAGTTAGGTGGTACTCGGTCGAGAAGTGGTGTCTTGCTCACCACTTTATAATGGTTTTTAGCCTGCTGCATCGAATCATGCACCGATTGGCCAAACCAGTTTTGGTTTTCTAACGAAACTCCCGGCTTCCTAATTTGTTCGTTTTACATCCGAATTGACCCATTCAAATTCGTACAAGTCAGGAATTACATCCTTTACGTGTTTATATAAGAATTCAACACTTTTGAATCCGTTAACTCATAATTCACTATTGAGTTCATTTTATATACGTTCGTATACGTTAATGAGCGTTCAATGCTCGTTTTCTTCGTTCTAAGTCGGAATCCGACGATTCTCGAACTTACAACTCTTAATCACCCTATCTCATGTGTTGACATTGAAAACTAACGTTTTCAAGTCTCATGGCAACTTTCGACTACCATTCCGGGATTTCTACATTTTCGACGTTTAACGTCTATTTTCGTAGAATTTGCCATAACTTCGTTACTAATGTTCTCTAAGCCAAATCACATGGAATACTCCATGGATTTCATAACTACATCCTAACACAACAAGATGCATATATACTAACGTATTGATGGAGCTCAATTGTTTATCAACAATCGATCTCAACTATCAATATTTTCATGGTTCAAAACTATATTAAACTTTATTATTTTTATAATCTCATGACTTATAGAGATTGAATCTATGGTAAGTCATCTTTAAATCCTCATTCAAGACATATACCACCCCTTCATGATTCTCTAAAATGAAAGAAAATCTAAAAGAGATGGAGATGAGAAACAAGAAGTATTACCTCAAGAACTCTTAAGAAATCTTTTGGAAATATAGAAGTTAAAGCTTACAAAGTGTATGCTTACAAGTATAGCTCTCTTTCTCTCTCAAATAATCTAGGTTGGCAAGTTGAAAAACTCCCAAATGAATCAACCTAGCTTCTTATTTATAGAAAACTAGAATGGAGGGCATAATTGTCAAAGAACCTTCACCTCCTTACTATTCATGTGTGGTCACCAAGTAAAACACTTGGTGACCAAGCCTTATGCTTGGCTTCCACACTAAGGTGGTGGCCCACCACCCCATGTGACATCCCATGGGTTGCCCCATGGGTTTTACCCATTCGGTGACCCACTGGTTCGGTTTTAATGAATTGGGCTTAACTAAATTAGCATTGGGCCTTGGTCATTCAAATGATTGGATTAATTAATAATCCAACTCAAATGAATTAGCCATTAAGTCTTAACTTAATTCTATAATACTAATCGTGCCACATACGTACAATTCACGTATTATCTCCATATACTACCCGTACAATAATCGTATTGTACTTCGTATTTACTCAACATATTATACATAGATACTAAATAGTATCACCAAATGCATAACACTCAGCTTAACCCTAACGCCATTCCTCCTACACATATTATTTCCTTCTTGAAAATCAATATACTCAACCCTTAGGTTTTAAATCCGCAGGCAAAAACTGCGTTTGCCATAAATAAAATATTATCAGATATTCTATCTTATCACGATATTCTATCATTACACGTTTCTCGAAATTTTAAAATAATTCCCCGAACAGAAACAGATGAATAGTATTTTTACGAAAATTTCTCGGAAAACAATTATTTTCGTCTTGGAAATTCCAAACAATTATTTCTAACACGTAGCCCGAATACTAACCACGTTAGCACATTCTAGGTCATAGAACGAACTTCATATAGCTTACTCACAAAGAAATCAATTAAATTCATTTAATTCACATAATCAAATAAAAATTTAATTGTCATAAAAATCCGATTTTCTCGGGCGTTACATTCTCTCCCCCTTATAAGGATTCTGTCCCCAGAATCTTAGCTTATAATTACATAAACAAATGAGGAAAATCTTCCTTCATTTTACTTTCGAGCTCCCACGTTGCTTCTTCAGCATTGTGGTGTCTCCATAACACCTTCACTGAAGGTATCACCTAATTTCTCAAAACTTGTTCCTTTGTATCAATAATTTGAATTAGAAGTTCCTCATAGGACAAGTCCTTCTCTATCTGAATAGATTCATATTCTATCACGTGTTTATAGTCCAGTTTATAAGGACGCAACACAGACACATGAAACACATTATGAATGCGTTCCATCTCTAGAGGTAAGCCTACTACATAAGCTACCTCCCCTATCCTTTTTAAAATCTCAAAAGATCCTACAAACCTTAGACTTAACTTCCTATTTTCTCCAAAACGTATCTTCCCCTTCCAAGGCGATACTTTTAGAAAAACAAAAGATCCTACATCGAATTCTCTATTCTCTCTTTGAGGATCTGCTATAGTTATGAAGTATTATGAATCAATAATACTTTAACAGTTCATAACCTCAATTCCCAAAGTATAGAATAGATTAGGAATTACAGAACAAATTCGATAGACCATGAGCGATAAAATTTCTTTTTTATACTTGAAAAGGAGTCCACAAAGACTAAGGCCATTAATCAAGTATAACTTACGAGCACTTCTAGGTGATCAGCCTATAGTACTCTATGTTGATCAACACTCATTCATTAAACGTATTTACGTTCAATATTTTTGGCAAACTCGCGTGCCCATCGAATAATAGATGAAAAATTCATTTGTTTGTTCATATACAAACCTTACCTTCACGTCCGTACCAATTACTTGGCATAGGATAACATTAATATTTCTATATAGAATGATATGAATAATAATCAATCTATATCTTACAAATAGTCTAGCCGAGTTAAAATCTGGCATCGACCCTTTCTTTAAAACAAGTCTTGCAATTCAGTTCAACGAATCACATAAAACTTGGCTAACATGGAAGTTAGACAAGCGTTAAGAAAACTTGCCTATCAGCGTCTTCAAATAACTTACTCGACTGACCACATCCTTTACATAATCTACATGATATATTCAAATAGCACAATGTAATTAGCTATCAAACAACTATTCACATTGTTCCTACAAGCTTCTTTCTCTTCTATGTCTTTGTTAACTTAATATATTTATTAAACTCGACATGACTTATCACCCTCGTCCCGGTTTATCACTTAACTGACGTTTATTAACCGGACTCAAACATTCTTGATAAGGTACCAACTTTGTTCATTGTACATATCTTGTTAACATGCATTACATTCCTAAGTTTCATACCATATACCTTAGTATAGGCAATATAGGATTAGTCTTAGTACATTTATTGAGTATATAAACTTTCTTCCACTGCTGACGCTGCGGCGCGGCATCCTTTGTATTTTAGTGGCGTTTTGGCGCCACCACTTTATGTACTGGTTTTGGTACTGCGGCGCCAAGTCTATGCACCAGTTGGCCAAACTAGATTTGGTTTTCTAACGAAACTCCCGGCTTCCTAATTTGTTCGTTTTACATCCGAATTGACCCATTCGAATTCCTACAAGTCAGGAATTACATCCTTTACATGTTTATATAAGAATTCAACAATTTCGAATCTGTTAACTCATAATTCACTATTGAGTTCATTTTATATACATTCGTAAACGTTAATGAGCGTTCAATGCTCGTTTTCTTCGTTCTAAGTCGGAATACGACGATTCTCAAACCTACAACTCTTAATCAGCCTATCTCACGTGTTGACATTGAAAACTAACGTTTTCAAGTCTCATGGCAACTTTCGACTACCATTCCGGGATTTCTACGTTTTTTGACGTTTAACGTCTATTTTCGTAGAATTCGCCATAACTTCGTTACTAATGTTCTCTAAGCCAAATCACATGGAATACTCCATGGATTTCATATCTACATCCTAACCAAACAAGATGCATATACTAACGTATTGATGGAGCTCAATTGTTTATCAACAATCGATCTTAACTATAAATATTTTCATGGTTCAAAACAATATTAAACCTTATTATTTTTATAATCTCATGACTTATAGAGATTGAATCTATGGTAAGTCATTTTTAAATCCTCATTCAAGACATATACCACCCCTTCATGATTCTCTAAAATGAAAGAAAATCTAAAAGAGATGGAGATGAGAAACAAGAAGTATTACCTCAAGAACTCTTAAGAAATCTTTTGGGAAAATAGAAGTTAAAGCTTCCAAAGTGTATGCTTGCAAGTATAGCTCTCTTTCTCTCTCAAATAATCTAGGTTGGCAAGTTGAAAAACTCCCAAATGAATCAACCTAGCTTCTTATTTATAGAAAACTAGAATGGAGGGCATAATTGTCAAAGAACCATCACCTCCTTACTATTCATGTGTGGTCACCAAGTAAAACACTTGGTGACAAGCCTTATCTTGGCTTCCACACCAAGGTAGTTTTTACCACCACCCCATGTGACATCCCCATGGGTTGCCCATAGGTTTTACCCATTCGGTGACCCACCGGCTCAATTCCACTGGTTCGGTTTTTAATGAATTGGGCTTAACTAAATTAGCATTGGGCCTTGGTCATTCAAATGATTGGATTAATTAATAATCCAACTCAAATGAATTAGCCATTAAGTCTTAACTTAATTCTATAATACTAATCGTGCCATATACGTACAATTCACGTATTATCTCCATATACTACCCGTGCAATAATCGTATTGTACTTCGTATTTACTCAACGTATTATACATAGATACTAAATAGTATCACCAAATGCATAACACTCGCCTTAACCCTAACGCCATTCCTCCTACGCATATTATTTCCTTCTCGGAAATCAATATACTCAACCCTTAGGTTTTAAGTCCGCAGGCGAAAACTGCGTTTGCCATAAATGAAATATTATCAGATATTCCATCTTATCACGATATTCTATCATTACGCATTTCTCAGAATTTCAAAATAATTCCCCGAACAGAAACGGATGAATAGTGTTTTTACGAAAATTTCTCGGAAAACAATTATTTTCGTCTTGGAAATTCCAAACAATTATTTCTAACACGTAGCCAGAATACTAACCACGTTAGCACATTCTATGTCATAGAACGAACTTCACATAGCTTACTCACAAAGAAATCAATTAAATTCATTTAATTCACATAATCAAATAAAAATTTAATTGTCATAAAAATCCGATTTTCTCGGGCGTTACAGCTCCAGCTGGCAAAAATAAAAAAAAATAAAAATAAAATAAAAATAAAAATAAAAAAATAAAAAATAATAATAATAATAATAATAATAAATATTTAATTATTATTAAAATATTTATAAAATAAAGTAAATATTTTAATTGAGATATTTATGGAATAAAATATATATTCGATGAATATTATTAATAAAATATTTATAAAATAAATTAAATATTTTAATTGAGATATTTATGGAATAAAATAAATATTCGATGAAAATTATTATTAAAATATTTATAAATTAAATTAAATATTTTAATTGAGATATTTATGGAATAAAATAAATATTCGATGAAAATTATTATTAAAATATTTATAAAATAAAGTAAATATTTTAATTGAGATATTTATGGAATAAAATAAATATTCGATGAAAATTATTATTAAAATATTTATAAAATAAAGTAAATATTTTAATTGAGATATTTATGGAATAAAATAAATATTCAATGAAAATTATTATGAAATAATTTATTCGAGTGTAATAATAGTAAGAGAATGAAAATATTCTAATTTAATTAAGTAATTAAATTAAAAGGGTAATGATTTGTTAAATAAAGTGGAGTTTATATTAAATAATTAAGTAAAAATGTAACTAATGAATGTCGTGAATACATATGGTATGTGTGTAGGATTTGTGGTGAACGGAAGTAGTAATCGTTTAGCCTGCGCACGAGGTAAGTTTCTTAACCCTACTTGTTATCATTATTCAAGTTAATAAATCAAGTTCAGTTTGTTATATTAAAGATTATCTATCATTTCAAAGTATGATTCTGTTATACAATGCTTGTTCTATTGTATACCTCTTAAGATTTTTATTCAATTTAATTATCATTTATTATTGAACCTTATTAGACAGCGAAACCTTAATTGATTCGACTAGTCCATAGTTGATGAACGTTTGAAATTTCAGAACCCTTATTGAATTATCCAAACCAAACTTCTTTCGGTGCGGACTCTGATATCAAACTGAGATGAACAACCCTGTATGGGGATTTCTTATGTGTAAGACCCTAACTTTTATGAATAAAGAATAATTTTCTCGAATTATATTTTTGCATATTATGGTGTTGATTTGATATAATGTTATAGTTTGGTCACCTAATTGCGCGCCAATAAGGAGAAATCCTTATCGGAAAGCCCCTCTTTCCTGGGAACGACCTGGTTGTTAAATATTGTGAATTATAATATTTATGATGAATAAGTTCGTGTTGATTAAAGATGAATTTTATAGTGTTGGAATTATTTGTGTTAGTGGGAATCGACATTTGTTTCGATAATAATTGATGTCTGGAGGATATATTGTTCAATCGGGTATTCGGGACACTATTCGTGTCGGAGTACTATTCACGAGTTACTATTCACGAGTTACTATTCACGAGTTACTATTCACAGAGTACTATTCACCCATAAAATATATTTCTTTTCAGTCCAAATTATTTTTGGGTACAATATTATTCCATGACGAGATGTGCTAATTTTTCAGACCGTTGGGTGAAGATATAATAGTAAATAAATATGGACCGCTGGTGGATAGTTATAATAGTAAATCAATATGGATTGCTGGTTTAAAGTTTTAATAGTAAATCAGTATGGACCGTTGCTTTAAGTTTTAATAGTAAACCAATCTGGATCGTCCGTTTAAAGTAAATCAATCTGCACCGTTCATAAGTTAGTTACTATGCAGTCCATTCTTCTATAAATACAAGCTCATTCCTTCATTATTTCTTACGAATTCACTGAAACTCTAGAGAGAAAAGTTATAGAGAAACTATAGAAAAGTATTCAGCTACTTCCCTACTCTTATATTAAGTTTCTTTTACGATAAAGGGTATTATTTCTTTTGTATTCATGAAGAGAACTTATGTTATTCCAATATTTATTATTCTGTTGGAATAACCTGTATACGCGAACTACCCTATACTTGGTGATATTCTTCTGTTATTTCATTCTTTATTATTCTGTTGGAATATCCTGTCTGTGCATTTTACGCCGGACCTGGTTCCATTCTTTATTATTCATTGAATATCCCGCCTGCACGCGTTTTACTTGGGACTGGTTCCATTCTTTATTATTCTATTGGAATATCCCGTCATGCGTTTTTACATGGGACACAGTTCCATTATTTATTATTCTGTTGGAATAACATGTCTATGCAGTCTATCGCATGCATGGTGATTTCTTTTGTTATTCCATTCTTTATTATACTCAGTTGGTTAAAACTTTGACTTCTATACTCCATGAAATTAGTGGAATATCCTTGATATTTGCGTTTCATCCAGTATCTTTTCATGAAAATGTTCTTCTGAGCATTCTTGAAAATTTACTCTACAAAGAAGTATCATGTTGACAATTTGGACATTATTAGTTCCTGGATAAATTAATTCTTGAACTTGTTTTATTGAATTCTTATATCATTGTTATCATCCTCATGTTTATATTTTGTTGAAAGTCATATGTGGCCTGTAGTGCATAGATGGACTTGGTATGATTATGACAAGGGATTATTCGGTGTAATCATGACCGTAACGTTACAAATGATGTGGTAAAAGTCCTCATTGGCCCGTAGTGCATTGATGGATAGTTGTTGGCATGATCATGACCATTAATGAATACATGAATGTCCTTGGCCCGTAGTGCATGGATAATTTATGGTCGTGATACTAAAGAATATCCTTGGCCGTAGTGCAGGGGTGATTCGATGATGTGGATTATTTATTAAGCTGAGTCCCAACGATAAAAATGATGAAAAACCTTTTAAATCATAGAAGATAGTAGATTTTATTCTCTACTTGACTCTTCTAATGGATTGCTTGATCTGCTGCAGTTAAACTTGATATTTATTATATTTTATCAGTTTAACATTATTGAAGGCTAACGATAAATTATTCTGCATTATCTTAGTCATAATATTTTTTACTGGGCTAGTTGAGCTCACCCTTTCTTTCACTGTTCTCCTCAGGAAATGAGAACGTTGCTGGGACTAGTCGGGGAACAGAGTGATGGTCCTAGATGTGACGCCCCCAAAATAGGTCCATTCCATCCAACCCATTCTCGAGTCGCCAAATACATGGTATGTAAACAACTACAACTTTATTATTACAACAAGAAAGCGTGAGTTTGAATAAAATATTATCTTCTAGACAATATCTATACTCAAATAAATCCTCATCACATTTATTGATACATTATTTTACAAAAATGGTGAGGACTACTAAACAACTCTCTCTAGAACCTTCATTCCATACCCAGACTCGTACCATTTACATTCTCGCCTCCTGAGAAGAAAAATGGAACAACAAGGAAAAGGGTGAGCTCAACTAGCCCAGTAAAGAATATTATGACTAAGATAATATACAACAAATTATCATTAGTCTTCAACAGGGAAAAAAAACTAATAGAATACAATAGACAACAAGTTTTTAAACCAATATTCGCAGCGGAAATAATAATTCATTAGAAGAGTTAAGTAGAGAATGCAAACTACTATCTTCTATATATGAATTTAAAAGTTCATCGTCGATATTTTATCCCTGTAACATCAATCAATATACATCTGGAATCAAATATTCATCTTTGCACTACAGGCCAAAGATATTCATCAGTTGGTCATGTTCATCTAGACACTGTTCATCTTTGCACCACGGCCAAAGATATTCATCGATCGATCGTATTCATCTCAACACCTGTTCATCTTTGCACTATGGGCCAAAGATATTCATCAAGAAATCATTCATCTTTGCACTACAGGCCAAAGATATTCAATAATATCATCATTTAAGACTGAGGATGATGAAAAATATTTCAAAGAAAAACGAATCCAGTGAAACAAAAGAACAAGTATTATGGATTAGTACTTTAAACAATCCGAGTTCAAAAATACTTAATAAATAATCATAATCAAGTAAAATTCAAGAACGATCAAAACATGGATACAATCAAAGCTAGTATCCATAATAGATATTTTAGACGAAAAGAAGAAATTTCATTTTTACGTGAATAGGCCGATTCGTGAATAAAGGTAGATATCGTGAATAGTGCCAGTATCGTGAATAGTAACTCAAACACCAAAAGATAGAAATTTCACAAAAAAAACATCTTCACGCTTCATGAATAGTACTCGTGAATAGTAATCGTGAATAGTAACTCATGAATAGTAACTCGTGAATAGTAACTCATGAATAGTAACTTCGTGAATAGTAACTCATGAATAGTAACCCGAGCATGAAAAAGTTCCAAATTTGATAAAAGTTCCAACCAATATTTCAAAGATAATGATATTGAAGAAATAATATCATTTGAGAAGAAAATAACATCCCTTTCCTCGAAAAGACAAGATTTCTAGTTAAAACAGGATATAAAGGCTATGACTTGAACTTGCATCGATATAGCAATACTCAAAGTATACTCAAAATACTCACAAGAATACGCTCGATAATAGAGAGAGAAAACTTCAGCTTCGGTGTGATTTTCAATTCTAACCTAAGCACCTATTTATAGAAATTGCTTAGAACACCAAAGCGAAAATTTAATATAATATATTATAATTTTCCACAACTTCATCGCACACTAACAATCTGAATTCAGCCTCCTAATCACATGTTAAATGAGTTTCAAAAATGAAAAAACGTTTTGTAATTAAAAATATTTTAAACTTCCAAAAATCAATTATTTCGGAACTTCAGAACTTCAATAATTCATAATAAATAGCCATTTTATCAGAAAATTCGAATCTCGCGACTTTTTTATAGGAAATTCAATTCTCTACAACTTTGCAGAAGAAAGTTTTTCCAAATTCCAAACAGAAATTGACCGAAATCCACATACGGACAATTTTACATGCTATAATCAAATTTCAGTCAAGAAATGGGGTCCACAGAACATGTTTAACATGTTTTAAACATTTATTGCAATAAAAATACTCTTCCTCCTCATATACTCATATATCCCACATTCGTTGTAAAAATATCACCGTTAATATATTATTAAAATAATATATTTAAATGAATTATTTTATCAGAAAAAGATAAAATATTAATTTTTAACAATTGTCACATTAAAAATTTTCTCCATCTATATCCACGTAAAATCAATATTTTCCTCATCATATAAATCAATAATTAATTATTCACAAATAATATTATAGAATCACGATCTTTGGCAACCAGTAGTTCCCGGAAAGAGGGGCTTTCAATAAGAATTTCTCCTTCTTGGCGCCGCAATTAGGTGACCAAACCTCTCCTTAGACGAACTTTCTAGACATTGCCAATAATGTTATCTAATAATATTATTCGGATAATATGAATTATTGCTTCGATAATGGAAAATCTTGTGTAATGACAATTTATTGAAACAACAAAGTAATATAAAATATCAATACAAAGAATTATTGAATCAATAAAATAAAATCTTGAATAAGTAATTTATCGTAACAATTATTGAGTAGTGCCTTCTTACGTAAGAATCAATAATTGGTGCAATACCGTAATGCTACTTATTCAACAACGCGTATTAGTGTGTTTTAACCACATAAGGGTATTCCAACGAAGATTAACGATAACAACTGCCAGTTATTTAAAACAACTTATATTTTGTCGTTTTTTCTTCATCCAATCGCTTTTAGTTATGGGGCCCACAAAAGATGCTGTGGTCGCATGCGAATATTCCCTGCAATGAAGAATATTCCACCACTAAACGAATATTCTCAAACAACAATGAGTATTTTATAACCACTTGCTTATTTGAAATATTTGCGTATTTTACCCATAACTATCCACATTAATCAAATCAACCCTTACTATTTCAAAATAATAAATAGAGAAAATAAATTTCATTTATTAATATTTTGGGGTCTTACAACCTCCCTCCTTATGAAATTTCGTCCTCGAAATTGACGACGATACACTGGTGTTTGAAAAGATGAAAATACCTCGCTTTCATTTCCGTTTCCAACTCCCGGTCATTTCCTCAATAGCATGGTTTCTCCACAAAATTTTAACTTGTGGTATAACCTCCAGTACATAGGACATGTTCTTTCTATCCAAGATCTTGTGCAGTACCTCCTCGTATGTTAAGTCTTGACTATCTCGTTCGGTTCTAACTCAATAGCGTGGTTTCGGTCGTCCACATATTTACGTAACATCGATACATGAACACGCGTCATACTTGGCGGTAAAAGCAGTCTATAGGCCACGATTCCTATTCGATCGAGAATTTCAAATGGATTAATAAATCGAAGGTTTGAGCTTTCCTCCGATTCTTGCTTTTGAAATAACAACTTCTTGCACCTCCTTCTTCAAATTCATCACTCGGTGTGTAGCTTGAAGCGACTTTTAACTTTATCGATTAAAGTCGATTATACTCAGTATACCATCACGCGTGGGTACCTAGAGTTTTCATCTCCATCTTTATTATTTGTAAATTATACTGAAATGAGTCTTTGACAATATCTTACTCAGACTTCATATACGATCTTCTACTCAACACGTCAGCTACCACGTTCGCTTTTCCAGGATGGCATGGTCAGAACATGTGTTGAAATGAGTCTCCTCTTGAGTTCTTCGAAGCTCTTCCCACATTCCTTACTCCATTCGAATTTTGTATCTCTACGAGTCAATTTGCGTTAATGGAATAGCGATTTGAGAATATCCTTCAACGAATCTCCGATAATAACCAACTAAGCCTGAAAGCTACGTATTTCGATTATCGACTTAGGTTGTTCTCAATCGTGACTCATATCCCAACCTTGGATAGACGTTACAATGACACCTATCGCTTTACTATCGCATTTAATGTGGTGTCCCCTACGGAGAGTCGGCGGTGCATTCCACAAAGGAAGTCACCGGATAAAGGCTCAGTACCAAATTCTATAGTTGAATTTTTAACTCTCGAAGTTCAATTGGAGCCATTCGATATGAGATTTTAGAAATGAGTTTTGTATGTCTAGGGTTCAAATTCGATACAAAATTTAATATCAGGCTTTGGGAGTAAGCCAAGAAATTCTTCAGGAAATACGTCAGGAAAAATAAATAATAACAGGAATATTATTCAAATCTGACGTGTCTTTATTCAAATCCATAACATGGACTAAGAAAACTTAACATCCGTAATAAACGAATGACTTCATGGCTTGATATGAAAATATTTGACTACAATGGTTTGATTGCTTGAATTCGAATAACAGGTTGCTTAGGAATATGAAAACTAACAACCTTACAAAAGTAATCAATTTGGCATGATGAGTAGTTAACCAATCAATCCCTAAAATCATATCAAAAGCAAGTATCTTTAAATAAATAAGGTCAACAGGTAATGTGATGGTGCCAACTTGGATCAAACAAGATTTCTAAACAACGGATGTAATGAAAGTTTCTCCTAATAGAGTCTCCATAGATAGGTCAAAGTCTAATTTCTCCGGAGTCAAGTTCAAACGTTGAACGCAAGCAAGAGAGATAAAAGAATGGGTAGAACCGGTATCTAGTAAGGTATAAACTTTGCAAGAATTTATAATTAACTAACTTGAAGTGTGCTAACGTTCGGGTTACTTCGCTTTTTGAGAAGTCACGAAAAACGCTCTTCCAGTAATCGTTGACTTTGACTTTTCTGTATCCGCCTCTGGTGCCAACGTCCCAACTGGACTTGATTTTGCTATAGGACAAAATCGAGCTATGTGACCATCTTTTCCACAACTAAAACATACCTTGGAAGGCTTTGAAACGGTTTGACCTTATATGTCCCCTCCTTTCCGCATCTCAGTAGCATCTAATCGGGCGATCGTTCTCTTCCCTAGAATTTGTTCTTTGGTGCCGATGTCTTTGCTACGACGTCTTCCGTCATTGTTAAATCTTCTCTTTTAGATTGGACATCTCTTTCCATAATATCAACGTGTCGCGGCTTTTACCCATGCATCACTCATTCTCACTCGTTCGGTTATTTCTTCTTTCAAATTTCGATTCCAAATTTTATCATCTTATACTCGCTAAAGAGTGCTTCATTCAAGCATCACATATCGGGTAACATAAGCTTGAATCGTTGCATCCTTTTGCTCCACGCATTTCGCTCTGCAATTCTTCAACTGCTCTTCTAACTCATGAATACGATTTTGCAATTCTACATTTTGATCATAAAATACCTCTAATAAACTCTCTTGGTACCTCTTCTTCCTCTTCTTCCTCACTCTCATTTGTTACCTCTGCGACTATCTAAGGGTGCAACTATCAATTCTTCACTCACCACATGGATATCTCTAATTCCTTCTTCACTTTGACATCACATTATCCACGGTTGGCGATTAGAGGTGTCTCCACGATCTCATTCACTCCATTGTTAACGTTCTCAAATGACCATTCTTAAAAACTATCACAAAACAAGGTTAATTAAATAAATTAACAAATCACATAATACCCCTATATTATGACCAACCAACAAATAAGCTTAGGTAGGACACACTAGCGAAGGATTTACTCGTCTCTCCCTCCTAGTTCTATTCCCGATCTCGCCAGAGATCATATCCCTAAGCTCGATACCAACCGTGACGCCCCAAAATAGGTCCATTCCATCCAACCCATTCTCGAGTCGCCAAATACATGGTACGAAACAACTACAACTTTATTATTACAACAAGAAAGCGTGAGTTTGAATAAAAATATTATCTTCTAGACAATATCTATACTCAAATAAATCCTCATCACATTTATTGATACATTATTTTACAAAAATGGTGAGGACTACTAAACAACTCTCTCTAGAACCTTCATTCCATAATTCCACTCGTACTCGCTTATATTCTCGCCTCCCGAGAAGAAAAATGGAACAACAAGGAAAAGGGTGAGCTCAACTAGCCCAAGATAAAGAATATTATGACTAAGATAATATACAACAAATTATCATTAGTCTTCAACGGGAAAAAAACTAATAGAATACAATAGACAACAAGTTTTTAAACCAATATTCGCAATGAAATAATAATTCATTAGAAGAGTTAAGTAGAGAATGCAAAACTACTATCTTCTATATATGAATTTAAAAGTTCATCGTCGATATTTTATCCCGTAACATCAATCAATATACATCGGAATCAAATATTCATCTTTGCACCACAGCCAAAGATATTCATCGATTAGTCATGTTCATCTAAACACTGCTCATCTTTGCACTACGGGCCAAAGATATTCATCGATCGGTCATGTTCATCTCAACACTGCTCATCATTTGCACTATGGGCCAAAGATATTCATCAAGAAATCATTCATCTTTGCACTACAGGCCAAAGATATTCAATAATATCATCATTTAAGACTGAGGATGATGAAAAATATTTCAAAGAAAACGAATCCAGTGAAACAAAAGAACAAGTATTATGGATTCGTACTTTAAACAATCCGAGTTCAAAAATACTTAATAAATAATCATACTGAAGTAAAATTCAAGAACGATCAAAACATGGATACAATCAAAGCTAGTATCCATAATAGATATTTTGGACGAAAAGAAGAAATTTCATTTTTCGGTGAATAGTGCCGTATTCGTGAATAGTGCCGTATACGTGAATAGTAACTCCGACACCAAAAGATAGAAATTTCACAAAAAAAGCATCTTCACGCTTCATGAATAGTACTCGTGAATAATAAGAATCGTGAATAGTAACTCATGAATATAAGTAACTCGTGAATAGAAACTCATGAATAGTAACCCCAACATGAAAAAGTTCCAAATTTGATAAAAAGTTCCAACCAATATTTCAGCATAATGATATTGATGAAATAATATCATTTGAGAAGAAAATAACATCCCTTACCTCGAAAGACAGTACTTCTGGTTGAAACACCGGATATAAGCTATGACTTGAACTTGCATCGTATAGCAATACTCAAAGTATACTCAAAATACTCACAAGAATACGCTCGATAATATAGAGAGAGAAAACTTCAGTTTCTGGTGTGATTTTCAATTCTAACCTAAGCACCCTATTTATAGGAAATTGCTTAGAACACCAAAGCAGAAAATTTAATATAATATATTATAATTTTTCCACAACTTCATACGCACACTAACAATCTGAATTCAGCCTCCTAATCACATGTTAAATGAGTTTCAAAAATGAAAAAACGTTTTTGTAATTAAAAATATTTTAAACTTCCAAAAATCAATTATTTCGGAACTTCAGAACTTCAATAATTCATAATAAATAGCCATTTTATCAGAAAATTCGAATCTCGCGACTTTTTATAGGAAATTCAATTCTCTACAACTTTGCAAAAGAAAGTTTTTCCAAATTCCAAACAGAAATTGACCGAAATCCACATACGGACAATTTTACAGGCTATAATCAAATTTCAGTCAAGAAATGGGGTCCACCGACATGTTTAACATGTTTTAAACATTTATTGCAACAAAAATACTCTTCCTCCTCATATACTCATATATCCCACATTCGTTGTAAAAATATCACCGTTAATATATTATTAAAATAATATATTTAAATGAATTATTTTATCAGAAAAAGATAAAATATTAATTTTCAACAATTGTCACATTAAAAATTTTCTCCATCTATATCCACGTAAAATCAATATTTTCCTCATCATATAAATCAATAATTAATTATTCACAAATAATATTATAGAATCACAAAGATCGCAACGGTAGCTCCTCAAGAAAAAAGGGGGCTTTCCAATAAGAATTTCTCCTCATCTTGCCGCCGCAATTAGGTGACCAAACCTCTCCTTAGCCGTAACTTTCTAGACATTGCCAATAATGTTATCTAATAATATTATTTGAGATAATATGAATTATTGCTTCGATAATGGAAAATACTTGTGTAATGACAATTTATTGAAACAACAAAGTAATATAAAATATCAATACAAAGAATTATTGAATCAATAAAATAAAATATTGAGCAAGAATTATCGTAACAATTATTGAGTAGTGCCTTCTTACGTAAGAATCAATAATTGGTGCAATACCGCAAAGCTACTATTCAACAACGCGTATTAGTGTGTTTTAACCAAGGGTATTCCAACAAGATAACGATAACAACTACGTAGTTATTTAAAAACAACTTATATTTGTCGTTTTCTTCATCTAATCGCTTTCAAGTTATGGGGCCCACAAAAGACCGCTACCGTCGCATTTAATATTCCCCTCAAAGCAAGAATATTCCACGACTAAACGAATATTCTCCGACAACAATGAGTATTTTATAACCACTTGCTTATTTGAAATATTTGCGTATTTTACCCATAACTATCCACATTAATCAAATCAACCCTTACTATTTCAAAATAATAAATAGAGAAAAATAAATTTCATTTATTAATATTTTGGGGTCTTACACTAGATGGTGCATTAGTAGTCCTCACTATTCTGTGAAATAGTGTGATAATAATTGTAATGAGGAGTCCTTTTAAGTTTGTATACTCTCTAGTAGACAATATTTGTATTCAAACTCACAGTTTATGTTTTGTCATATTGTATACGACAGTTGTATTATTAAGCTGTACTTGAACTTAGTACTTTGTATCTGGCGACTCAAGATGGGTGATATAAACCTGTTTTGGGGGCGTCACAGTTGGTATCAAAGCTTAGGGATATCCCTGGCTAAGATGTGAGAATAGAACTAGGAGGGGAGAGACGGGGAATTTCTTCGCTAGTATGACCTACCTAAGTTTTTGGTATTTAATTGGTCGGTCAGAATATAGGGATAATATGTTACATGTCAATTAACCTTTTGTTTTGTGGCAGTATCTAAAAATGACATCCGAGAATGTTGAGAATAGCAATGGAGCACATGCGACCGTTGATTCACCACATATCAATAATCAGGATAATGTGCATCAGGAAGGCGACAATCCTCATGCAAACAACAACATTGACCAAATTATGAATGATGGAATGTTCAGAGGCTTTATGCAATTCATGCAATGAAGAGAAAAGAAGCGGCCCTATCCAAAATGTAGGTGGAAACACTAGAAACTCTCAGACGGTCACCGCTAAATAGTTCAAGGAGCTGGGACCACCGGAGTTTATTGGAGAGCCAAAACCACTTAAAGTGGAAGCATGGATAAAGTAGATCACCAAGATATTTGATGTCATGGGATACTCCGAGGAGCAAAAGGTTTCCTTTGCCGCCTTTATGTTGCGAGGAGAGGCAGATTACTGGTGGGAATAGGTAAAGCATACTCAACCTGCCGCATTGAAGATGTCTTGGGAAAAGTTCCGAGAACTATTCAATGACAAGTACTTTCCCGAAAGTATTCGTCATATAAAAGAGGTAGAATTCATCAAGTTGGAGCAAAATAATATGACCGTGTCGCAGTACGAAGCCAAGTTTGCCGAGTTATCCCAGTTTGCGTCCCACTTGGTGGATAATGAAGAGAGAATGACGCGGATGTTTTTAAGAGGTTTGAAGCCGGAGATAAGTCAACATCTTATTTCTCATAAACTGTGTTTGTATTCAGATGTTGTAAATAGGGCTCAGTTAGTGGAGCGCGATAACGAGTCAATGCAACCAAAAGAGAGCAGCCGACAAAATGATAATACCAGTGAGAGCAGTCATCAAAGCGTGGAGGGAATCAACAGGCCAGAAATGGTAACCACTTCGGTGGTAATCAGGGCTAAAATAATAAGAATGGACATTTCAAGAAGAGGAGATTCAACAATGATGGAAAGACGTCAACACCAGCACCGGTTGTTAAGGAAGGAGAACGACCACCTATCATATGCTTCAAATGCAGAGGGGAGGGACACATCAGTCCAAACTGCGTGATGCCGTCCAAAGCATGTTATAATTGTGGAAGAGAAGGTCACTTAGCCCGATTTTATCATTCACCGAAGACAAGTTCAGCTAGGATGGAGTCACCAAAGGCCGTCCCAGAAAAGTTAAAGCCGGTAGTGCAAGGAAGAGCATTTGTTGTGACCTCCCAGAAAGCAAGGAACCCGAATTAGGTCATCACGAGTAAGCATATCATAAACTCTAGCGAAGTCTATACTTTATTTGATACCGGTTCTACCCATTCTTTTATTTCTCTTACTTGCGCTCAACGATTAAATTTGACTCCGGAGAAATTAGACTTTGACTTATCTGTGGAAACTCCGTTGGGAGAAACCTTCATTACATCCACTGTTTATAAGTCTTGTTTGGTTCAAATCGGTAACCGCACATTACCTGTAGATCTTATTTCTTTAAAAATACTTGCGTTTGACGTAATTCTAGGGATTGATTGGTTAACTACTCATCATGCAAAAATTGATTGTTTTCGTAAGGTTGTTAGTTTTCATATTCCTAATCAACCTATTATGCGAATTCAAGCGACCAAACCATTAAAATCAATCACTATCATTTCAAGCCATAAAGCTATTCGTTTATTGAAAACGGATGTCAAGCTTTCTTAGCTCATGTCATGATTTAAACAAAAATACGCCGGTTTTGAGCGATATTTCTATTGTTAATAAATTTCTGGCGTATTCGGGAAGAACTTTCGCCTACCCCAGGCGTGAAATTGAATTTTGTATCGACCTTGAACACGGTACAAAACCCATTTCCAAAGCCCCATATCGAATGACTCTATTGAACTTCGTGGGAGTTAAAGACCCAATTGCGAGGAATTGTTAGACATTGGTTTCATTCGTCTAAGACGTCTCCTTGGGGTGCTCCTTTTCTATTCGTGAAGAAGAAAGATGGGAGTATGCAACTTTGTATTGATTATCGGGGAGTTGAATCATGTCACCATCAAAATAGGTACCCATTACCACGTATTGATGACCTGTTTGACCGATTCTGTAGGAGCCAAATTCTTTTTAAAGATTGATCTTCGCTCGGATATCACCAATTGAAGATTAGAACCAATGACATTCCAAAGACGGCCGAGAACTCAGACGGGCATTATGAATTCCTAGTCATGTCCTTTGGATTGACTAATGCTCATGCTGCCTTCATGGATATGATGAACCGAGTATTCAAGGAATATTTGGATCAATTTTTGGTCATCTTTATTGATGACATCCTTATTCATTCCAAAAGCCGTGAAGATCATGAGCAACACTTGAGGCTGACACTCCAAAAGATTCGTGAATACAAGCTTTATGCCAAGTTAAAGAAATGCGAGTTCTGGCTTGAGGAAGTAGCATTCCTTGGGCACGTAGTATCATGTCATGGAATATCTGTTGACCCGACAAAGATTGAAGCTATTCAAAGCTAGGAGCAACCTAAATCAGTGACTGAAGTACGTAGCTTTCTCGGTTTAGCTGGTTATTATCAGAGATTCGTGGAAGGATTTTCTCGAATCGCTACTCCATTAACTCAGCTGACTTGGAAAGATACAAAGTTCGGTTGGAGTGAAGAATGTGAGAAGCATTTTCAAGAACTCAAGAGGAGACTCATTTTAGCACCTGTTCTGACAATACCATCTGGCTCGGAGGGATTTGTCATCTACAGTGATGCTTCAGGCAAAGGGTTGGGATGTGTTCTCATGCAACATGGGAAAGTCATAGCCTATGCCTCAAGACAACTCAAAGAATATGAGAGGAATTATCCTACTCATGATCTAGAGTTAGCAGTTGTTGTCTTCGCACTTAAAATTTGGAGGCATTACTTGTATGGGGAGAAAGTGGAGATCTTTACGGATCATAAAAGCCTTAAATATTTCTTCACTCAAAAGGAACTCAACATACGACAACGATGTTGGCTTGAACTGTTGAAAGATTATGATCATACCATCCAATACCATCCTGGAAAAGTGAACGTGGTAGTTGATGCATAGAGTAGAAGATCATATGCAAGTACGAGTGCGATATTGTCAACGAGGCCTATTTTGTGTGACTTGCAAAGGATGGAGATAGAGTTAAAGACTTCAGGGACTCATGTGATGATGGCGAATATACGAGTAGAACTGACTTTACTTGATAAAGTTAAAGCTGCTCAAGCTACAGACCTGGAGCTGATGCGTATGAGGAAGAAAGTGCAAGAAGGTGTTATGCCGAAAGCAAGAATCGATGAACAAGAAATACTTCGAGTCAACTCCAGACTTTGTGTTCCTAACGACCCTGATTTAAAGTATAAAATCATGATAGAGACACATAACACACCGTTTGCGATCCATCCTGGGAGTACCAAAATGTATCATGATCTTCGACATACATTTTGGTGGAGTAATATGAAGAGAGAGATAGCGGAGTTTATCTCAAGGTGTTTAACTTGTCAGCGAGTCGGTGAGCATCAAGTACCAAAAGGTCCATTGCAACCACTTGAAATTCCAGAATGGAAGTGGGAGCACATTACCATAGATTTCGTTACTGGTCTTCCCAAGGTTTCTCAAGGCATAGATGCAATTTGGGTCATTGTTGATAGATTGACCAAGTCTGCTCACTTCTTACCTATCGAGAAACTTATACACTTGAACGTCTTGTCAGTATGTACATAAATGAGATTGTAAGATCGCATGGTATGCCCAGTATCCATAGTTTACGATCGAGACCCAAGATTCACTTCACGATTTTGGGTTAGTTTGCAGAAAGCTATGGGCACAAATTTATGATTTAGCTCGGCATATCATCCTCAGACGGATGGGCAGTCAGAGAGGACTATTCAAACTCTTTAAGATCTATTATGACTCTATGTCCTTGACTTCAAAGGAAGTTGGGTCAAGTTCTTACCGTTGGTGGAGTTTTCCTACAACAACAGTTATCAAGCAAGTATTGACATGGCTCCATTTGAGGCGTTGTATGGGAGAAAGTGTCATTCTCCAGTATGCTGGGATGAGGTGGATGAAGCAACATTTTTGGGATCAGAGTTGGTACATATGACTACAGAAAAGATTCAAATGATCCGACAACGTATAAAAACTTCACAAGATCGACAAAAGAGTTATGTTGATCTTCATCGAAAGGATGTAGAATTCGATATTGGAGATCATGTGTTGTTACGTGTTGCTCCATGGAAAGGAGTTATGAGATTTGAAAAGAGAGGAAATCTCAATCCTCGATTCATTGGCCCATTTTTAATTCTCGAGCGAGTGGGAACTGTGGCCTATAGACTCGCCTTATCGCCAAGTATGTCTTGTGTTCATAATATTTTTCACATATCTATGTTATGTAAATATGTGAAAGACCCGAACCACATTATTGAGTTAGAACCAGACGAGATAGAGGAAGATTCAACGTATGAAGAGTTATGTGTTAAAATTTTGGATAAAAAGGATCATGTTCTACGCTCCAAGGTTATACCTCAAGTCAAAGTTTTGTGGAGAAACCACGATGTGGAGGAAATGACTTGGGAGTTAGAATCTGAGATGAAGTCAAGGTATCCTCATCTCTTCGACAAACCAGGTATGTACCCTAATTTCAAGGATGAAATTTCATAAGAAAGGGAGGTTGTAAGACCCCAACTTTTATGAATAAAGAATAATTTTCTCTAATTATATTTTTGTATATTATGGTGTTGATTTGATATAATGTTATAGTTGTGGGTAATATTTACAAATTTTGCAAAGTAAGCAAGTGGTTATATAATATATGATTGGTCAGGGAATATTCGTTTTAACGGGGAATATTCGTACAACGACACAATCATTGGTGGACCCCACAACGGAAGTATTGTCGTAGTTAGAAAACGACAAAAATACTTTATGAAAATAACGGCGGAAGTTTTCTGTTAACTATTGAAACACGGTGTTAAAAAATACAAAGAATACGTGTAGTTGCATAGTAGCACACGGTATTGATTTTTGATGCTTACGTGAAAAGTCACTCAGTTATACTCAATTATTGCTTCAGTAATTGTTGCATCATATCTCTTATATTATTGATTCAATTATTGCTACAGTATCATCTGCATAATATGATATATTATTAAATCAATGATTGAGACGTCAAAGTTATTCATATTATTATTTGCAATATTGACGATGTCTAGAAGTTCTGTCAAAGAGAGGTTTGGTCACCTAATTGCGCGCCAATAAGGAGAAATTCTTATCGGAAAGCCCCTCTTTCCTGAGAACGATCTGGTTGTTAAATATTGTGAATTATAATATTAATGATGAATAAGTTCGTGTTGATTAAAGATGATTTTTATAGTGTTGGAATTATTTGTGTTAGTGGGAATCGACATTTGTTTCGATAATAATTGATGTCTGGAGGATATATTGTTCAATCGGGTATTCGGGACACTTTTCGTGTCGGAGTACTATTCACGAGTTACTATTCATGAGTTACTATTCATGAGTTACTATTCACATAGTACTATTCACCCGTAAAATATATTTCTTTTCGGTCCAAATTATTTTTGGGTACAATATTATTCCATAAGGAGATGTGCTAATTTTTCAGACCGTTGGTTGAAGATATAATAGTAAATCAATATGGACCGCTGGTGGATAGGTATAATAGTAAATCAATATGGATTCCTGGTTTAAAGTTTTAATAGTAAATCAGTATGGACCGTTGCTTTAAGTTTTAATAGTAAACCAATCTGGATCATCCGTTTAAAGTAAATCAATCTGGACCGTTCATAAGTTAGTTACTATGCAGTCCATTCTTCTATAAATAGAAGCTCATTCCTTCATTATTTCTTTTTAATTCACCAAACTCTCTAGAGAGAAAAGTTATAGAGAAACTATAGAAAAGTATTCTGCTACTTCCCTACTCTTATATTCAGTTTCTTTTACGGTAAGGGGTGTTATTTCTTTTGTATTCATGAAGATAACTTCTTTTATTCCATTATTTATTATTCTGTTGGAATAACCTGTATACGCGGGCTACCCTATACTTGGTGAAATTCTTCTGTTATTTCATTCTTTATTATTACATTGGAATATCACGTCTGCATGCTTTTTCTGTGGGACTGGATCCATTCTTTATTATTCGTTGAAATCTTGTTCATGCGTTTTTACAGGACTCGGTTCCGTTATTTATTATTCTGTTGGAATAACATGCCTGTGCGGTCTATCTTATGCATGTTGATTTCTTTTGTTATTCCATTCTTTATTATACTCAGTTGGTTAAAACTTTGACTTCTATACTCCATGAAATTAATGGAATATCCTTGATATTTGCGCTTCATCCAGTATCTTTTCATGGAAATATTCTTCTGAGCATTCTTGAAAATTTACTCTACAAAGAAGTATCATGTTGACAATTTGGACGTTATTAGTTCCTGGATAAATTAATTCTTGAACTTGTTTTATTGAATTCTTATATCATTGTCATCATCCTCATGTTTATATTTTGTTGAAAGTCATATGTGGCCTGTAGTGCATAGATGGACTTGGTATGATTATGACCAGGGATTATTCGGTGTAATCATGACCGTAACGTTACAAATGATGTGGTAAAAGTCCTCATTGGCCCGTAGTGCATTGATGGACAGTTGTTGGCATGATCATGACCATTAATGAATACACGAAAGTCTTTGGCCCGTAGTGCATTGATAATTTGTGGTCGTGATACTAAAGAATATCCTTGGCCGTAGTGCATGGGTGATTCGATGATGTGGATTATTTATTAAGCTGAGTCCCAGCGATAAAAGTGATGAAAAACCTTTTAAATCATAGAAGATAGTAGATTTTATTCTCTACTTGACTCTTCTAATGGATTGCTTGATCCGTTTCAGTTAAACTTGATATTTATTATATTTTATCAGTTTAACATTGTTGAAGGCTAAAGATAAATTATTCTGCATTATCTTAGTCATAATATTTGTTACTGGGCTAGTTGAGCTCACCCTTTCTTTCACTGTTCTCTTCAAGAAATGAGAACGTAGCTAGGACTAGTCGGAGAACAGAGTGATGGTCCTAGATGGTTCATTAGTAGTCCTCACTATTCTGTGAAATAGTGTGATAATAATTGTAATGAGGACTCCTTCTGAGTTTTATACTCTCTAGTAGACAATATTTGTATTCAAACTCAGTTTATGTTTTGTCGTATTGTATACGACAGTTGTATTTGGATTCAGTACCTTGTATCTGGCGACTCAAGATGGGTGATGTATACCTATTTTGGGGGCGTCACATTATGCGTTAGCGTTAAGATATTGTGCACAGTATGGTACTAAGGGCTGATCCCCCTAAGTACGAGTAGAAGAGTCCATAGTCTTATGACTGTTAAAGGTTTCAAGTATAACCCTTGATAACCTAAGACATAGTTCAAGGTCTTATAACCCTCAGAAATCTTTTGAACTCTTGTTATTCATTCTTGATTTAAAAGTTGAGCTTTCATTTCAAAAGTCTTTGATTCACTCGCATGTTATTATATATTGTTATTTCATTTTTATACTTGTGGGCATTCATGCTCACTCTTGTGTAATAATAACATTGCAGTTAAGAACAAAAGTTACGATGAGCCTTCTACTAGCAAAGGCAAGGGCAAAGCTAATAAGTGATGAAGACTTGTTATTTAAATTTTAGAATGTTATTGTCAAGACTTGATGTTGTTTAAGACTTATTATTTGTTTATGTTTCCGCACAGATGTTTAAGGTTTGTTTGACCTGGATTGTATTTATTATTCAGATGTTGTAACCCCATAAACGGAGGATTTATTTCTATCTATTGCATGGTTTGTATTTATTATGGGTAGATAGATAGATGATATTTGTACAGTGAACACCAAATCCCATGGAATTTAAGTACCCGGTTTTGGGGTGTCATGATTAGTATCTCAGTGTGAGGTTATGAACCTTAGGTGGGGGAACAACCTTAGGTAGTAGCCTTATAGAAAGAACATAGTGATGGAAAACTCTTATCGAGTTCTAAGGAATAAATTTCTAAGGTAGTAGCCTTATCGGAAGTTGGAGGAGCTAGTCGAGCTGGGGAGGAGGAACCCCGAGTACCTACTAAGGAGGATCCCCGAGACATACATGTTGTCAGGGAGTAGTTGATACAGAGTGAGCCATCTCCATTGATCACTGTTGTTGGTCAGGAGCATGAGCTTGAAACTGATCCAGAGGAGGATCCTGAGGAAGAGGAAGAGGAAGAAGAGGAGTTCCCACCGAACTCCATTGATGCTAAGATGTACGACGCGCTATATGACCGTAACATAGAATTACGAGACACTGTCCAGGATCTGACTGAGCGGGCGATTATTCAGCAAATTACCCTCGAGCAGAAGGAGAGGGAAGTTGTGACTCTTCACACACGACTGGGAAACGTGGAATGGGATTTTGTCCACGAGAAGGGTCAAACCGAGGATAAGACCGAGGAGATAGAGAAGTTGAAGAAAGAAATGAAGGAAATCTCAGAAAGGCTGATCATAGCAGAGGAGGGCTGGGTAAGAGAGTCACGTCGTGCTGATCTTATGGAAGAGGATGGTCGTGCAAAGAAGGCTAAGCTTGGGGAGACGTACTCTACACTCAATAGTGCAATGGATGAGGCTCAGGATCGAGTTTTGAGGTATCCAATCCAATTCAAAGGACTACCATCGTACATGCTGGATCGTAGAACGATGTCTCACATCATGGAAGAGGAGCTTAGCAAGGCTATTCAGCGCCTTAACAGGTAGTGACAGAAATTGTTTAAATTATGTGAAAAACTTATCTGGTATTTATATGTAAATTCCGATGTGGTTATAAACAAAAGAATATTTTAATGTTTTAAATCCTGTAGATTCTTTATCTCGGGATAGTTGATGTAAATATCAGTGATGCTATCGTTTAATGTTAAAACTTTCGATTTGAATAAATATATCAGGGTTTATTGAGATAATGTGTTAAGTGATTATGTTTAAATGTTTTAGTTAATCCTTAAATATTTAAAGAATTGAATAAAGACCTAATAAGCGTATATTCTTATCAGAAACATGCCGTCGAGAAGACGACCAAATCGTCGACCAGCCCAGGAAGAATCTAAAAATAACAACAACAACGCCAATGTTGATCCCGTTCAACAGTTCGTGAACTTACTAGCTGGAGCGATGAATAATACACCTCAAGCACCATCGAACACGACATTTAAGGATTTCAAGGCGATGGGACCGCCAGAGTTTAAAGGCTCCATGAACCCGATCGAGGCTCAAATGTGGGTTATGGAAATGGAAAAAGTTTTTGACGTCGCCAGAGTCAGAGAGAACCAGAAAACCGCCTACGCGACGTTCATGCTGAAATCTGAAGCCAGTTATTGGTGGCAAGTAAATAAGGTCCGGGGAGGTGAAGGTGTGATTATCTAGGAGAGGTTCAACGAGATGTTTTTCGAGATATATTTTTCGACCAGCTCGCAGAACCAAATGGAGGTCCAGTTTGTGGAGTTGAAATAGGGAAATATGTTCATACCAGATTATGCGGAAAAATTCAATGAGTTGGCTAGGTTCGTCCCGTATCAAGTACACACGGATTAGAGAAAATTAAGAAGGTTTGAACAAGGACTGAAGCCCTTGGTATATAGCAAAGTATCAATGTTTCAGCTAAATACTTTTACTGGAGTACTAGAAAAGGCCATCCTCGCTGAATGTGGGAGCGATGCGGTGACCAAGTATAAGCAGGATCAGAAGAAGAAGAAGAAGAGTGAAAATGAGGGAAATAACAAAGTCAGTGGTAGCAACACGGGAGGAAGTATAAATCAGAAAAGGAGGTGGACTGATAACTCGCCAACTGGAAATCAGCAAGGAGGTCAGAAGAAGAGGATCGAAGCTTTCTCTACCTGCGGGAAAGCTCACATGGGGGTTTGTATGAAAGGAAATCGGGTGTGCTACAATTATGGTCAGGAGGGCCACATAGCACCTAACTGTCCTAACCCAAAGAAGAGAGCCTGTTTCACATGTGGCTCAAAGGATCATCTGGCAAGGGACTGTCCCAATAAGGGATCTGGAGGGGAAGGATCAGGAGGGAACAATGGAAACAACGGTGGAAGTGCTTTAACTATCACGGGACCAACCGCAACCAACCGACCGACCGACTGCCAGGACATTCAACATGATAGTGCAGGATGCTGTGCAGTCTCGTGATGTGGTGTCAGGTATCATTTCGATCAATAAATTAATGCTTATGTATTATTTGATTCGGGTGCTACTTGTTCATTTATATCCGATGACTTTGCTAAGAAATTAGAATTGCCTAAGGATGAGTTAGAACACCCCATGAACATAGAAATTGCGAATAGAGAAATAATCCCTGTTAAGTACGTACATAAGAACTGTAGAGTGGATATTAAGGGTAATATCATGACCGTAGATCTTATCCCTATTCGACTTGGGGAATTTGACGTTATCTTGGGAATTGACTGGTTATTCAATTACGGGGCTGTAATTGATTGCCGGAAGAAGCGTATTAACCTCATGACTCCGTCAAAAGGTGGTGTTTTATGGTAGCAAGTCGCCTAGACAAGCGAGTTGTCTGACGATGATGCAAGCCAGGAAGTTGTTAAGACAAGGGTGTTTAGGATATCTAGCTTACATAGTCGACAGTCATAAAGAGAATCCAAAAGTAGAGGAGATACTAGTAGTGAGGGACTTCGCGAACGTATTTCCAGATGATTTGCCAGGACTTCCGCCAGATAGAGAAGTTGATTTCGTGATCGATTTGGTGCCAGGAACTGCTCCAATATCAAAGGCACCATACTGAATGACACTAGTAGAGATGAAAGAATTGATGGTACAACTACAAGAATTACTGGACAAGAAGTACATTCAACCGAGCGTATCGCCGTGGGGAGTGCCTGTGTTGTTTGTGAAAAAGAAGGACAAAACGATGCGGCTCTGCATTGACTACAGAGAACTGAATAAGGTCACAATTAAGAATAGATATCTATTACTGAGGATCAACGATCTGTTTGATCAATTGAAGGGAGCGAGATACTTTTCCAAGATAGATTTGAGAAGTGGTTATCATCAACTGAAGGTGAGGCCAGAGGATGTACCGAAGACAGCATTCAGAACATGATATGGTCACTACGAATTTTTGGTAATGTCGTTTGGTCTAACAAATGCTCCTGTAGAATTTATGGGACTAATGAATGGTGTGTTCAAGCCGTTCTTAGATAAGTTCATAGTGGTATTTGTAGATGATATTTTGGTATATTCAAAAACCAAGGAAGAACATGAAGAGAATTTGAGATTAACATTGGAAGTGTTGAGAAGAGAGAAGTTGTATGCCAAGTTTTCAAAATGCGAATTTTGGATCGAGCGAGTACAATTTCTTAGCCACGTGGTCGATAAAAATGGAATTTCAGTAGATCCATCCAAAGTAGAAGCTGTGTTTAACTAGGATCAGCCAAGGACGCCATTGGAAGTATGAAGTTTTCTTCGATTAGTAGGTTATTACAGAAGATTCATTCAAGACTTTTCCAAGATTTCAACTCCGCTAACGAATTTAACTCGAAAAGCTGTTAAATTTGTTTGGACGGAGAAGTGTGAGGAAATCTTTCAAGAATTGAAGAAGAGGTTAAATACGGCACCTGTGTTATCTCTTCCGGATGATACAGGAAATTTTGTTGTTTTTAGTGATGGATCGCATAAAGGACTTGGTTGCGTGCTTATGCAAAACGGCAGAGTTATTGCGTATGCATCATGACAATTGAAGGATTATGAGAAGGGGTATCCGACCCACGACTTGGAGTTAGCTGCAGTAGTTTTTGCTTTAAAAATTTGGAGGCACTATCTCTACGAGGAGAAGTGTGAAATATATACAGACCACAAGAGTCTGAAATATATTTTTACACAGAAGGACTTAAATATGCGTCAAAGAAGGTGGTTGGAATTAATTAAAGACTATGATTGTGAGATTTTATACCATCCGGGTAAGGCAAATGTGGTTGCAAACGCCTTAAGTATAAAGGGTCGGGAAAAATTAATGATATTGACCGCTTAGGAAGAACTAATTTCAAAAATGGAGAAACTAGAGTTGGAAGTGAAGAATCCTATGGAAATAGATGAGAAGCTATTCCAGATGCAATCGGGTACAACCCTACTAGATAAAGTTAATGAGGCTCAACTTCAGGACGAAGAATGTCAAAAGGTGAAAAAGAAGATATCCGAAGAAACCGAACCAAGATTTAAGATGGATAAGGAAGGAATACTGAGATTTGAAAGAAGAATTTGGGTACCGCCAGTACCAGAGATTAAGGAAGAAATTTTGAGCGAGGCTCATAGTTCACGATATTCGATTCACCCTGGTAGTACCAAGATGTACCAAGATCTTCGGCAACATTTCTGGTGGCCAAATTTGAAACGAGATGTTACAGAGTGCGTTGCCAAATGTCTAACCTGTCAGAAAGTGAAAGCAGAACATCAGAGGCCGAGTGGGTTACTACAACCGTTGGAGATCCCAAAATAGAAATGGGAACATATTACGATGGACTTCGTGGTTGGTCTTCCAACAAATCAGAAAGGCTACGATGCAGTATGGGTTATCGTTGACCGATTGACTAAATACGAACACTTTCTTCCGATCAAAATCAGATTCAACTTAGACTAGTTGACAAGGTTATATGTGAAGGAGATTGTTTCGAGGCACGGAGTGCTGATGTCAATTATTTCTAATAGGGATCCGCGCTTTACATCGAACTTCTGGAAACGTCTACAGGAATGCATGGGTACGCAATTGTGAATGAGTACATCATATCACCCTCAGACAGATGGACAGAGCGAAAGAACGATTCAGATATTAGAAGATATTCTAAGAGCTTGTGTGATGGACTTTAAAGGAAATTGGGATGATCACCTGCCGCTAGTAGAAGTTGGCTACAACAACAGTTACCATGCTAGTATTGGCATGCCGCCTTATGAAGCGTTATACGGCAGAAAGTGCAGAACTCCACTTTACTGGGATGAAGTTGGCGAAAGACAATTGCTAGGCCCAGAATTGGTACAACAGACAGCAGAAATAGTCAAAGTGATCGGAACATGATTGGTAGCAGCCCAAGATAGACAGAAGAAATACGTTGATCCACACCGTAAAAATGTTGAGTTTGAATCGGGTAGTTATGTTTTCTTGAAGGTATCTCCCTGGAAGGGAAAGATCAGGTTCGGAAAGAAAGGGAAATTAAGCCCAAGATTCATTGGACCCTTTGAAGTACTGTGAAGAATCGGAGAAGTTACGTATGAGGTAGCCTTACCTCCAACACTCGAGAATATCCACAACGTCTTCTATGTCTCTGTATTACGACCCTACAAACCCGATTACAAGACGAACCCCTACATTTTGAAAAAGACTTAACTTACAAAGAAATTCCTATTCAAATTGTCGACAGAAAAGAACAAGTTCTCAGAAATAAAGTAATACCTTTTGTTAAGGTAATTTGGAGGAACCACAATGCTGAAGAAGCTACGTGGGAACTCGAAGAGAATATGATGAAGAATTACCCTGATTTATTTACTTTAATTATGTGTAAGCGATTCTGGGGACAGAATCTTTGTAAGGGAGGGAGAATGTATCGGGTCGAAGTTATTGAGTCGTGATTTTGGGGACAAAATCCTTTTAAGGGAGGAAAGATGTGACGAACGAAATTTTTGTAATTTAATTTTAATATTAATTGAATTAAATAAATATTTTCGATGTTTTAATTATTAGATTAAATAATGAATTGATGAAGTTGTGGTAGATTAATTTAATTATATGTGTTCTATTTATTAAATTAATGTGGAGAATATTTATTATTCAAAGTATGTATTTATGTGAGCTTATTGAATTAAATGAAATATTTAATAAGCATAAGGTTATTTTAATTAATGTAATAATTAATTAGAGATTTAATAATTTGACATAATTAATAAATAAAAAATTAATTATGTGATTATGTGAATTAATGACAAATTATCATATTTTATTTAAAGTAAAGTAAATAAGATAATTGATTTATTATCTAATTGGATGTGACATGATTTAAACTATATTATAAGGGATTAATTAAATTAAATGGGTATAAGTTTTTTAAAGCTAGCCAAACATGGCCTTAGTGGGAGTTGAGGGCAGTTAACCCATGATGGGTAACTGACCTCCACAACATGTCAGTTCTTTATTATATATGTCTTCCTTTTGTTTTATTATTTTGCTAAGTCTGGAAAAGAAAAATAGAGAGGGAAAGAGAGTTTTGAGAATCAGTGAAATTAAAGGAGAAGAAGTGTGGAAATTGGGAGTTGTTAACTTGTTATCACCTTGTGTAATCCAAGCAGAGTAATCAAGGGTAATCTCTTCTTCCCCAAATCTCAAATTACGTTGTTTAAGTTTTGTAAAATAATTGGCTTTCAAGTTTTCTGTAAAGTCTCTGTAAATTGGAAATTGTATTGTTATGTGGATATATGTGATGATATGTTAGTATAGCATGTTTTACTATATATTATAGATTCCCATATCATCAGTTTCATAATATTATAACGTATGTTAATTACAGAGTATGAAAATATGGCCATATGGCTTTACATACCAAACTTAACACAATAATCATAAGTTGTATCATAAATTTATACATGTATGTGTTAATATGTTAACGTAGTATGTTTTTACTATGTTTTATGAACCATAACATCAGTTTCATTAAAATAAATTAATTGGAAGTTATGGCCATATTCTATGTTCTTCACAGAACTGTATAATTTTACTTGTGAGTGATTTTTGGCCTAATTTGGCCTTGTTATGTTCACGAACTACAAAACTGCAGAAACTGAGTCTGGGTAACCCCGCCCCCGGCGGGCATTACCAAACTAAATTTGTGACTCCCCCAAAATAGGTCCATTCCATCCAACCCATTCTGAGTCGCCAAATACATGGTACAGAAAACAACTACAACTTTATTACAACAATTATCGTACAAAATACAACAACACATATCTTTGTGAGTTTGGATACAAATATATACCAAATGTGACACATGTCCCAACTGGTGGACAAGACCTCACAAATGACACCTTACATAAAGGTATAGTCAAAAACTGTTTTAGAAACTAAAATCTTTGGAAAGTGCTCAAGGAAACCTTCGTACATGGAAGGCCATGCGTCTAGGTTATAATATAAATCATATGGCCACAGAATTATCCTTGGTTGACCTAATAGACCCCAAAGAAAAATAAGAAGATAACTATCATATTCTTCCCAATGGTAAGTCTTCTCTTGACATATCATTATCTCCACTGTCTCTAATTGAGAATTATACTTCAAACAAACACCAAGATTATATAGGTAGTGCTCGTATATATACTCAGCAAGTGGATGAGCACATCCCTGTCTTATGATGATATGAGGTTGTATGTCATTATACATCTTGTATGGTAGTGACAAAACACCCTTCCAACGTTGGGTTCGCCTCACCCTCAACAGCTATAGACCACCGTTCTATTCCCCTGTTATCCCCCACTCGACCCAGCTACACTTTTATTACCTGAAAGGAATTGTGAAGCAAAAGGGTGAACACAACTAGCTCAGTAAAGAATATCATGACTAAAGATAATTAAATTATCAATAGCCTTCATCAGTAATAAATCAGAGATTTAGAACATATGGTAGATGATAAAAATTTCAACCATAGTTGCAGTGGAACGAGCAATCCATTAGAAGAGTCAAATAGACTATGAAGTCTATTATCTTCTCCATGTTAAAAATCCACCAATAATGTTTTATCCCTGTAACATCAATCAACAATTCTGGTCCACAATCATATGAATAACTCATAATCATAATTGTAGTTCTAAATTCCTCTTCTCATCCAGGACGAAGATAATTTTCATCACCTATCTTTACCTGAAACATCAAAGATCATGGTTACACCAAATCACATTTCTTGCTCATAATCATACTAATAACTTCATCTTTGCACTACGGCCAAAGATATTCATTTGTATCACCAGTTGGTCATGTTCATCTCAACACCTGTTCATCTTTGCACTACTGGCCAAAGATATTCAACAACATGTCATCTTTGCACTACGGGCCAAAGATAATCATCAACAATTCATCTTTGCACTACATGCCAAAGATATTCCTCAACAGTTCATATTTGCACCACAGACCAAATATATTCATCAACAGTTCATATTTGCACTACAGGCCAAATATATTATTATCTCAAAGAAATATATAATCATTTCAGAATTTATATAAACAATAATTATAACCATGTTGATCATTTCACCTTTGCACTTAAGCTGAAGATATTCAATTATTAATTCAATGGTCACGATCATACCAGTCAATAATTCAACTTTGCACTACTGGCCAAAGAGAACCCATAGTCATGATCATACCAAAAATCTACCCATCTTTACACTCAAGTCAAAGAGAAATATCATCATTAGGGTTATAAAAATGTTATATATGATAATAAAAAAAATATGATCAACATACAGTTTTAATCTCAAGAGTAATATTCATAAATCAACTATAATTTGGTTAGAAAAAGAAACCAATTTTGTCATGAATAGTAACTAATGAATAGTAATCCATGAATAGTAACTTCGTGAATAGTAACTCATGAATAGTAACTCATGAATAGTAAATCTGACATAAAAAGGTAGAAATTCCACAATAAAATCTATACCAATATTTTGGTATAATGATATTGAAATAACATTTCTTAAACTTATAAACAATTTATTTTAATTGTTTACACTTTACTAAATAATGCATTTAATCATTCTAAAATGCCAAACTCATAAGATTTCATCACCAATAACAAAAACCCTCATCAAAAATCTACATATAACTCATGTATGATTCTCAAGTCATAAAATCATATTTTCCAATTTTCGTACTTCACATAACATATTTAATTCATTTACTCATAACTAGTCCATTTTCATGAAAAATACCAAATCAGTTCCAAAAATATTTCTTTTCTGGGATTTAGCATAATATAGTCCCATATTGAACATATATTTTTCTCAGAACTTTTAAAATTCATTTACTATTTTTCATATTGCCAAAATCACCGAATATTTAGACATTTATCATAAATTGTACTTTTATCCAAAAATTCCGAAATTTACAGAGTACACGGATATTATATAGATGTACTCCCAATAAAAAGTTCATCAATTTTGGAGTTAACCACAAGGAGTTATAAGCGGCTACTTTTAAAATAGTCTTTTCTCATAAAATTCATAACTCTTAATATATACATCCAAAAATCAACATTTTTGGACACAATCAATAAAACTCATCAAAATATCATTCAAATTTTTCCAGAATTTTTGAAGGTCTGAAAAGTTACGAAACATGAAAAACATAACAACCCTTAAAATCTCTTACTATCCCTTACCTCAAAAGAACAGCACTTCTGACTGGATATCGGATATGACGCTGAATAAAACTTACACTGATGAATATCAACTCACCAATTATCTAAATACTCACAAAATACACTCAATAATCTAGAGAGAAAAAGAGAGAAAACTTATGAATTCTGCTGTGATTTTCAATTCTAACTTTGCCCTCTATTTATAGGAAAATGTTAAGACAGCAAGCGAGACTTGACTCGACTTTACACGATGGCTTTACCTGCTACTATTCCACCCACCACATTTGAAATAAAATTCAGCATATTTCTTCACCAACCACAAGTGGGGCCCACCAATTCTAGAATTTTCCACCAAAATCATTTATAACCTAATTTCTGAATCAGTCACCTCTTAAAATTCATAACAAATTATACTCTCATTTTTAACGGTTCAAATTTTGTGGAAATATACTCAACTTATATATGTATAACATATCCAAAAATTACAACGATCCAACGGTCAAATTAAAAATTATAACTCACACAATAAAGCTGTAAGAACACTGATTTGATCTTTTAATACTTCCAATCCGACAAAATACTGATAAAATACCTCAACATTAATTCTTTCATTTATAATCACATAAATAAATCCATCATTTATATCCACATCAAATAAATATTTCCTTATCATATAAATCAATAATTAATTATTCACAAATAATATTATGTAATCACAATAATGACAACCAGTGGGTTTCAGGAAAGGGGCTTTCAATAAGAATTTCTCCTTACCGTGGCCGCAATTAGGTGACCAAACCTCTCCTCGATGTGAACTTTTAGACATTGCCAATAATGCTATCTAATAATATTATTCAAATAATATGAATTATTGATCCGATAATGGGAAATCTCGTATGCGTTGATAATTATTGAAACAACAATAATATAAAATATCAACGTAGCAATTATTGAATCAATAAAAAATATTGAGCAATAATTATTGTAACAATTATTGAGTAGTGTCTTCTTACGTAAGAATCAATAATTTAAAATATTGTGCAATATCAGTGTATTTCTTTATTCAATAACGCCATTCATCGTATTTTAACCACGGATATTCCAACGATGTTACTTGGTAATAACTACGTGAGTTATTTATAAAAACTCAATTTTTGTCGTTTTCTTCATCCGACAATTATTCGTTATGGGGCCCACAAATGGTTGCGCCGTCGTACAAATATTCCACGACCAAACGAATATTCCCCGACAACAATGAATATTTTATAACCACTTGTGTATTTTGAAAAAATTCATATATCACCCTTAACTTTAACCTTTTATCAATTTAACCATTTACTGAATAGTTATTATAAGAAAATTGAATATTTCTATTTCATAAAATTCGGGGTCTTAAAAAATTACCCCGCCCCAGCGGGCAAAAAAAATAAAATAAATAAATAAATAATTAAAATAATAACAAAAATAAATATTTAATTATTATTAAAATATTTATAAAATAAAGTAAATATTTTAATTGAGATATTTATGGAATAAAATAAATATTAGAAGAAAATTATTATTAAAATAATTATAAAATAAATTAAATATTTTAATTGAGATATTTATAGAATAAAATAAATATTCGATGAAAATTATTATTAAAATATTTATAAAATAAATTAAATATTTTAATTGAGATATTTATGGAATAAAATAAATATTCGATGAAAATTATTATTAAAATATTTATAAAATAAAGTAAATATTTTAATTGAGATATTTATGGAATAAAATAAATATTCGATGAAAATTATTATTAAAATATTTATAAAATAAATTAAATATTTTAATTGAGATATTTATGGAATAAAATAAATATTCAATGGAAATTATTATGAAATAATTTATTCGAGTGTAATAATAGTAAGAGAATGAAAATATTCTAATTTAATTAAGTAATTAAATTAGAAGGGTAATGATTTGTTAAATAAAGTGGAGTTTATATTAAATAATTAAGTAAAAATGTAACTAATGAATGTCATGAATACATATGGTATGTACATAGGATTTGTGGTGAACAGAAGTAGTAATCGTTTAGCCTACGCACGAGGCAAGTTTCCTAACCCTACTTGTTATCATTATTCAAGTTAATAAATCAAGTTCAGTTTGTTATATTAAAGATTATCTATCATTTCAAAGTATGATTATGTTATACAATGCTTGTTCTATTGTATACCTCTTAAGATTTTTATTCAATTTAATTATCATGTATTGTTGAACCTTATTAGATTAGCGAATCCTTAATTGATTCGACTAGTCCATAGTTGATGAACGTTCTAAATTTCAGAACCCTTATTGAATTATCCAAACCAAAATTCCTTTGGTGCGGACTCTGATGTCAAACTGAGATGAACAACCCTGTATAGGGATTACTTATGCGTTAGCATTAAGATATTGTTCACAGTATGGTACTAAGGGCTGATCCCCCTAAGTACGAGTAGAAGAGTCCATAGTCTTATGACTGTTAAAGGTTTCAAGTATAACCCTTGATAACCTAAGACATAGTTCAAGGTCTTATAACCCTCAGAAATCTTTTGAACTCTTGTTATTCATTCTTGATTTAAAAGTTGAGCTTTCATTTCAAAAGTCTTTGATTCACTCGCATGTTATTATATATTGTTATTTCATTTTTATACTTGTGGGCATTCATGCTCACTCTTGTGTAATAATAACATTGCAGTTAAGAACAAATGTTACGATGAGCCTTCTACTAGCAAAGGCAAGGGCAAAGCTAATAAGTGATGAAGACTTGTTATTTAAATTTTAGAATGTTATTGTCAAGACTTGATGTTGTTTAAGACTTATTATTTGTTTATGTTTCCGCACAGATGTTTAAGGTTTGTTTGACCTGGATTGTATTTATTATTCAGATGTTGTAACCCCATAAACGGAGAATTTATTTCTATCTATTGCATGGTTTGTATTTATTATGGGTAGATAGATAGATGATATTTGTACAGTGAACACCAAATCCCATGGAATTTAAGTACCCGGTTTTGGGGGTGTCACAGATTGGTATCAGAGCTGTAGGTTATGAACCTAAGGTGGGGGAACAACCTTAGGTAGTAGCCTTATAGAAAGAACATAGTGATGGAAAACTCTTATCGAGTTCTAAGGAATAAATTTCTAAGGTAGTAGCCTTATCGGAAGTTGGAGGAGCTAGTCGAGCTGGGGAGGAGGAACCCCGAGTACCTACTAAGGAGGATCCCCGAGACATACATGTTGTCAGGGAGCAGTTGATACAGAGTGAGCCATCTCCATTGATCACTGTTGTTGGTCAGGAGCATGAGCTTGAAACTGATCCAGAGGAGGATCCTGAGGAAGAGGAAGAGGAAGAAGAGGAGTTCCCACCGAACTCCATTGATGCTAAGATGTACGACGCGCTATATGACCGTAACATAGAATTACGAGACACTGTCCAGGATCTGACTAAGTGGGAGATTATTCAGCAGATTACCCTCGAGCAGAAGGAGAGGGAGGTTGTGACTCTTCACACACAATTGGGAAACGTGGAATAGGATTTGGTCCACGAGAAAGGTCAAACCGAGGATAAGACCGAGGAGATAGAGAAGTTGAAGAAGGAACTGAAGGAAAGCTCAGAAAGGCTGATCATAGCAGAGGAGGGCTGGGTAAGAGAGTCACGTCGTGCTGATCTTGTGGAAGATGATGGTCGTGCAAAGAAGGCTAAGCTTGGGAAGACGTACTTTACACTCAATAGTGCAATGGATGAGGCTTAGGATCGAGTTTTGAGGTATCCAATCCAATTCAAAGGACTACCATCGTAAATGCTGGATCCTAGAATGATGTCTCGCATCATGGAAGAGGTGTGTAGCAAGGCTATTCAGCGCCTTAACAGGCAGTGACAGAAATTGTTTAAATTATGTGAAAAACTTATCTGGTATTTATATGTAAATTCCGATGTGGTTATAAACAAAAGAATATTTTAATGTTTTAAATCCTGTAGATTCTTTATCTCGGGATAGTTGATGTAAATATCAGTGATGCTATCGTTTAATGTTAAAACTTTCGATTTGAATAAATATATCAGGGTTTATTGTGATAATGTGTTAAGTGATTATGTTTAAATGTTTCAGTTAATCCATAAATATTTAAAGAATTGAATAAAGACCTAATAAGCGTATATTCTTATCAGAAACATGCCGTCGAGAAGACGACCAAATCGTCGACCAGCCCAGGAAGAATCTATAAATAACAACAACAACGCCATTGTTGATCCCGTTCAACAGTTGGTGAACTTACTAGCTGGAGCGATGAATAATACACCTCAAGCTCCACCGAACACGACATTTAAGGATTTCAAGGCGGTGGGACCGCCAGAGTTTAAAGGCTCCATGAACCCAATCGAGGCTCAAACGTGGGTTATGGAAATGGAAAAAGTTTTTGACGTCGCCAGAGTCAGAGAGAACCAGAAAACCGCCTACGCGACGTTCATGCTGAAATCTGAAGCCAGTTATTGGTGGCAAGCAAATAAGGTCCGGTGAGGTGAAGGTGTGATTATCTAGGAGAGGTTCAACGAGATTTTTTTCGAGATGTATTTTTCGACCAGCTCGAAGAACCAAATGGAGGTCCAGTTTGTGGAGTTGAAATAGGGAAATATGTTCGTAGCAGATTATGCGGAAAAATTCAATGAGTTGGCTAGGTTCGTCCCGTATCAAGTACACACGGATGAGAGAAAATCAAGAAGGTTTGAACAAGGACTGAAGCCCTTCGTATATAGCAAAGTATCAATGTTTCAGCTAAATACTTTTGCTGGAGTATTGGAAAAGGCCATCCTCGCTGAAGGTGGGAGCGATGCGGTGACCAAGTACAATCAGGATCAGAAGAAGAAGAAGAGTGAAAATGAGGGAAATAACAAAGCCAATGGCAGCAACACGGGAGGAAGTATAAATCAGAAAAGGAGGTGGACTAACAACTCGTAAATTGGAAATCAGCAAGGAGGTCAGAAGAAGAGGATCGAAGCGTGCTCAACTTGCGGGAAAACTCACCTGGGGGTTTGTATGAAAGGAAATCGGGTGTGCTACAATTGTGGTCAGGAGGGCCACATAGCACCTAACTATCCTAACCCAAAGAAGGGAGCCTGTTTCACTTACGGCTCAAAGGATCATCTGGCAAGGGACTGTCCCAAGAAGGGATCTAGAGGGACAGGATCAGGAGGGAACAGGGGAAACAACGGTGGAAGTGCTTTAACTATCACGGGACCAACCGCAACCAACCGACCGACTGCCAGGACATTGAACATGACAGTGCAGGATGCTGTGTAGTCTCGTGATGTGGTGTAAGGTATCATTCCGATCAATAAAGTTAATTCTTATGTATTACTTGATTCGGGTGCTACTTGTTCATTTATATCCGATGACTTTGCTAAGAACTTAGAATTACCTAAGGATGAGTTAGAACACCCCATGAACATAGAAATTGCGAATAGAGAAATAATCCCTGTTAAGTACGTACATATCATTTTCTATAAATATCATTTTTGAATATTATGGAGTAAATTCTATATAATGTTATAGTTGTGGGTAATATTTATAAATTTTGCAAAGTACGCAAGTTGTTATATAATATTGGATTGGTCAGGGAATATTCGTTTTAACAGGGAATATTTTTACGATGACACAATCATTGGTGGACCCCACAATGGAATTATTGTCGGATTTAGAAAATCACAAAAATATCTTTTTATGAAAATAACGGTGGAAGTTTTACCGTTAACTGTTGAACTACCCGGTAGTAAAAGAACAGTAATACGCGTGGTTGCATAGTAGCACACGGTATTGATTATTGATGCTTACGTGAGAAGTCACTCAGTTTTGTTCAATTATTACTACAGTAATTGTTACATAGTATCTCACGTTATTTGATTCAATTATTGTCAATATTTTATATATTATTAAATCAATAATTGAGATGACAGAGTTATTAATATTATTATTTGCAATATTGACAATGTCTAGAAGTTCTGTCAAGGAGAGGTTTGGTCACCTAATTGCGCGCCAATAGGGAGAAATCCTTATTGAAAAGCCCCCTCTTTCCTGGGAACGACCTGGTTGTTAAATATTGCGAATTATAATAATGATGATAAATGTTGTTAAAAATATTAAGGAGTTTTTATGAAGTATTTGTTGTAAATTTTGGCGTATTATTGGGACCCCCATTTACCCATCTTTCAAAATAATCGGTAGAAAATTATTTTATATAATAAAAATGGGGCCACATGTGGGGCCACGTGAGGAAAAATGGGGGGGGGAGAACCTGATGAATTTTGATCACAGGTTTTGGTGGAGAAATGATGGTATTAGTATTATATATATATATATATATATATATATAAGTTGAAAAGTTGTCAAATGATGGGTATAAAATGGATTCACGGATGGTGTTATATGGAAAGAGTAATATTATTATATGTTGATATATATATATATATATATATATATATATATTATTGTACCTTGTTTAGTTTTTTATTGATAATACTTTGAAATTCATGGCCTAGCATCCAAAAGCTCTTTCGCTAAATAATTCATCCAGTGAAATCATTCTAATGTAATACGGATTAAATAAAGATATCCTTCAATTCTCTTATAAATAGGATGCTTAATTAGAATTGAAAATCACACCAGAATCAAAGAATTCTTCTTCTATAATCTTGAGCGTATTTCTTTAGAGTTTTAAGAAGCTTTGAGCGTAGAAAACTATATAAGTTTTCTTCAAGAATATCCTCGCCCTACCAGTCAGAATACTCTCCTTTTTAAGGTAATGGGTATTATTCTTTCATATTCATGAAGAGAGTTATTTTCTTTCAATACTCGTAAGGGTTGTTATTCCATTCTTTATTATTCTGTTGGAATAACATGTCTGTGCGGTCTATCGCATGCCTGGTGAATTCTGTTGTTATTCCATTCTTTATTATTCTGTTGGAATATTTTGTCTGTGCGATTTACAAACTGCGATTTGCGAAAACATTTTAACATTCATCATAAACATTCATTACATTGTGATTTACATCATTAGAAATACCTTGTCATATTTCAAGTGTCTAGTAATCTTTATCATGTCCATTCCATTAGACTGCATGAACATGATAAAGAGGGGTATCTGTAGACACTCAAAATTTCAATTTCCTGTTACTAACTATGCAGGAGGACAAAAGTGACTTTTTCACACTCCAGAGATAACCCTGGAGGATCACAACATCAATTTTAACCTCGGAGATAGTCACATGAGTTCCAGTTTCCAACCCCGGAGATAACCCCGGGAGGGGCAAAATGGTCATTTTGCCAACTCAACTTCAATTCACATCAAATCAACTCATTTCAAATCAAATTACTTCAATAGAAGTCCCACAAGAACCATATCTTAACTTTCGAGTGCAAACTCTGCAAAACGGCTCAACGGACTACTTGACGGAAACCCAGGAATGCCATTTCGGTCATGGACCCATCTTCCTGGAATCAAAAAAAGGAAAATCCTTTGTTATTGTGTAGCTCTCGAAAAGTGCTTTCTGGAATGGTATGGCACGCTTCTATCGGACTACCGTATTGAAAGTTGTGAACCACCGAGCGAGCAACGCGTTGTCCGAGTGTACGTACTTCGACACGGCAGGACCCACATTTCCCGGGGCACCCCGGGCAGCCGCAGGTACACCTACTTCTCCCCCCTCTATAAATAGAGGGCTTGGGGTGGCCATATTTGCAAGGGAAATGGTGAGGAAGCCCTGTCCAATTTGCTCTGTACACACCGTAAACTGAGCACTTTCTCATTTTAAACACTTGTGAGCTCACATATAGCTACTTTTGTACCGGTGGAAGCTGAGTGTTCATCACTTTAAAGATATAGATGTCTTCTTTGGCAGCCCACTGTAAGCCTTCTCACACACTTTGAAGCCTCTCTCTTCATCTTTGCACACACCCTTCTTCACGTTGAGAGTCGTGTTGCATGTGTTTACCCGGACTTCGGTCCGTGGTTTTATTTTTTTATATATATATATATATATATATATATATATATATATATATATATATGGACTAACATTATCGAGTTATGCCTCGATTGAGCCTGAACTTTGATGCAGAGTGTTTATTCGCTTTTATATATATATATATATATATATATATATATATATATATATATATATATATATATATATATATAAACCGTATGTGGGACTTTGTTCGATGAGCCTAGACTCCGGTCTAGAAGTTCTTATCGCTTTTATATATATATATATATATATATATATATATATATATATTCGTCCCACCTAGAATTTACTGTGGTGGTTGATCGCTTCTGACTTTCTTTACGTTTCATCTCCACTGGAGTTTATTTTTTGGCGTTGATCGCTTACTGACTTTTTTATTTACGTTTTCGTCCGCTTGGAGTTTCCTCCGTGGCGGTTGATAGCTTTTACAACTTTATTTACATTTTTGATCCCCCATGGAGGTGCTTCGTGGTGGTAATCATGTATATATATATATATATATATATATATATATATATATATATATATATATATATATATATATATATATATATATATATATAACTTTTTATATATATACCGCTATCGCTTTCATATAAATTGCGGTATCATGTGAGCCTAGGAATCATGTGATGATGATTCAAATTTATTATATCTAGATTCGGTTCCCGTAATGGACATTTTCAAATGTATAGCGCTTTGTAAATTATTATATATTGTCGAATTTCCTCAGATGGTTTTCATACCCACGAGGAAATCGGCATTATTTTGTACATTATTTTCTTATAGATACTTTGCATCTCGAAAATAAAATCAATCAAGCCGAACACTTAATAGAATGGAAGTGTAAAAGATCTCAATTACTATTGAGCATAAGGGTTTGAAAAACCTCTTTTATAAAACATCACTGCCATATCTTGCTAAAATTGAATTTTTACATAAATTTAAACCCTGTGTATATAGGTGCGAACGAGGCCTCGCACTACTTCCAAATAACAGCACATTAACCCACACACACACACATTCATATAACAGTTTCTTAATAAGTGGCGGTCACCGTGGTAACACGGATGTTGTGGGGTGCCTAACACCTTCCCTCCTCATAATCTAGCCCCCTAACCATAATGAATCTCGGTTTCACAGACCCGTTTAGCAGTGTCACATCACTGGGTCAATGTGCAAACCTTTTCTTGGTTGTGTTAGTACAACCATATAAAAAACCAACTGGCGACTCTCATAGTCCAATCGTCGACATGATACATGTCGGATCTTTTTTACTTGTTTTTTCAAACAAATCTCACCTAACATGAGAACACCAAAGAACAAGTAACAAAAAGGGACAACTAAAAATCCCGACGTCGACAGGTGGCGACTCTGCTGGGGACTCCAATAAGAGAGATTAAGCTGCTATTACAAACTTTTCAAAACTGTTATCTGCTTGTGTGTGGATGTTGCATTTATATTTGAATGAATGTGTACGAATGCATTTACTTATTGCACTTAGTGCTTCGCACCATATCTGCTTATAATATTAGTGCTTCGCACATGTCATCATTTCTATACCTTGAGACGCGATGTATGTGAATGTATGTTGTGTGGTTCCTCCACCAGGAGGCTATCCTGTCGGTGTTTGATTACTAGACTCGTAGGAAGACTAATTCCAACGAGGCTCAGGAAAGGCACCACCCAAATTTGCTCCAGTTGAAAGACCGGATTAATTTCCCGTCAAGTAAATTGCGATGATTTGGGAACCTTCATGCCGAAAAACCGCGAGAGTAACCTAAGATAGCTCAGCCTCTGATAAACCAAACGCGGAGAAAAGTCTCTTCATACTTTCACATTTCAATTACTTGTAATATCATTTCCATGTAAATCTAAATGTAATGGAAAATATGAAGGAATATGTGTACATGCCTTCCCTTTATATCAAAACCTGACATGTTTTCTTGTCAACTGACATTCGTTTTGCAGGAAGATACTCTTAAACGGACACATTACATAATATTGCTACATTCATTAAGACTAAACTACATGTCTTTTTTGTAGGGATATAATTGGTCCAGTAATCTGGTCAAAATCCAAAAAGGCCATGAGCCTACAGCCAAGTATGTCTTCATCTGACCAGACTGATCCAATTTCTCGCAAAGAATTCTATGAATTAAGTAAACAAATCACAGATTTGGCTGTTCTACTTAAAGAACTACACCAGTCTATTAAGGGTACAAAGATACCCGTACATGCTGAATCCTCCACACAAGGAGGAACCCAAGGTCCGGATATTGCTAGTTTTAGTTGCAGGAATCCTCATAAGCACAGACAGATTCCTTCAGCTTCAGCCACCCGGCGATTATCTCTACCTACCGTTCCTGAGCCTATACGGTAAAGGTGCCAGCCAGCGTAATGGCTATGTTATTTCCCAAGCCGATACCGATAAGGGAGAAAGAAGTCTTTGTTCCAGACCCCAGAGTGGAAGAAGAGGAACGAAGAATTAAACAAGACATCATCAGAATGATGTTAGGTGTACGCATCATTGTCCATGATGAACACACAAACAGATACACCCCAGATGATGATTGCCCATACGTAATGGTCATTATTCAGGAGAAGGAGGACAATGATAGCCCCTCCATCACTACAGTCCACCAGAACTTTGCCCTCGACAATTGGAGCAGCACTCCTTGCATTGGTCTACGAGGGTAAAATGGGCAGGAACTCTTTCTGCCCTGTAGATAACAATAACTGCTTACTTTTTCTATACAGTATTAGCAGTTACTTTTGTCATTACATGCTAACACTTTGTGTGATTGAACAGTTTCATATATTAAGTGAGAGCATGTTTATTCAGGACACTAAAATTAGATGTGGCTAGACTTGCTGATGAGGTGTTTATTCTCAACAAGGATTGTAACTTTGATGTAAAGTTGGACTCAGACTTGATGGAAATACAAGAGGACTATGAGATACCTCAGGAGATCAAAGAATGGTTCGAAGACAAACCCAAGCGAAATCTTGATCAAACCACCTCTTTTAAACCTCGGAACCTTAGAAAACCCCAAACAAATCCAGATTGGTACGGACCTCACTCTAAACAAAAGGAATAACATGGTTACTCTATGATCCTATTCCAGGATGTGTTTGCATGGTCTAACGAAGACATGGTCGGTTTATCCATGGACATTGTCATTCATCGCCTTCCCATCAAAGGGGGATTCAAGCCAGTCAGGCAGAAGCTCAGGTGATTAAAACCTGAGTGGAGGTTAAAAGTTAAAGAAGAAATCGTGAAACAATTTTAAGCCGTCATCATCATGGTGTCAACATACCCTGATTGGCTATCCAACATAGTCCCCGTGCCCAAACCGGGAATGGAGGTGCGAGTGTGTGTGGATTACAGAGATTTGAATAAAGCTTGCCTCAAAGATAGCTTTCCTATGCCATTCATCCACATACTCATTGATAATACAGCTCGATACGACATATACTCCTTTGCTGATTGCTTTGCGGGGTACCATCAAATCATGGTCGCTGAAGATGATCGTGAGAAAACTTCATTCATTACGCCTTGGGGAACCTTTTGCTAAAGACGATTGTCATTCAGCCTCATCAATGCCGGAGCTACCTATCAGTGAGCCTTATGGCTCTTTTCCACGATCTAATGCAAAAGAAAAAAAAAAGAAAAAAAAGAGAAAAAGAATAAACTCTTCAACAGGTTCTATAGTTGCTGCCTTACCATCGGCAGGTTCTATAGATGGTTTCAGAGTTTGAAGAAATATCCTTCCTCAGAATAGGAATGATTTTGCGGATGCGTTAGCAACCTTGGACTCCTTGATCAACATACATGATAAGGAAGACACGCCAACCCTCACATTTGCCCAACAAAAGGCTCCAGCCTATGGGAATTACATTAGAGAAGTATTGGATGAGCTACCTCCCATCTAGCACCTTTGATACCAGCATATCAATGAGCACTCACAAGATAGATCTACACCCGCTGAGGCGAGCCCGACTGAGAAAAGGCAGATCCATCGACTTGCTATGAAATTCTACCTGAGCGGAGATGCACTCTACCTACAAAAGAGATGCAGAACGAGGTCTCCTCAGATGTCTAGATGAGGACCAAGCTCAGAGGCACATGGATGAAATCCATGGGGGAGTATGTGGCCCACACATAAGCATCCCTCTACTTGTAAAGAAGATTCTGCAACAGAAAAGTCCGACTACGATAGTTCAAACAACACGACTTGATTTTGAAAAAGATCGTTGACAACCAAGCTCAGTCTAAAGGAAAATTCTCCCCAAAATGGGAAGGCCCGTTTATTATTAAGGAGATATTGACAGGAGGCGCTCTTAGATTACAGGAAGTGGACGATGATGAATTTTTGCAACTCATCAATTCGGATACCGTGAAATGGTACTATGTCTGAGGTTACCATCAAGCGAACATCCTGGTTTTGGATCATCAGATTACCAGTCATTCCGGTTCTTTAACCCTTCATTACATACAACTTTGTTTCACACCCATTTGCCCCATCAGGGACAATAACATTTTTCTAACTAGCAGCCTGGTTTCGGATCATCGGATCCTTCATTCCCCGCAGGTTTTTTAAACCTTTCACACTTTCAGTTTATCCCACTACGGATTAAACCTTTCACACCTTCAATTTATCCTGTAAATGGGATTAAACTTTTTATCTACAATCCGCCCTATACCTGCGGCGAACTACGTCAACCTGATCTCCCCAATACACGGGAGTACGTAGGCAGCCATGTTTAATGGTCCAGTCTCACCTCAGAAAAAACAAAAATAAACACACTCCTATCCATAGCCATATACAGAAATCAGTCCCAAGACACCAAAGATGGTAGGGAATACACACAGATTGACGATCCATTCTAAAAATTTTGAGACATCTCGCTGTCCATCCATCAAGGAGGAGTTCATAATACATCCAGATCACAAAGTCCTGGAGAAACAAGCAAATATCAAGCAAATAACAAAGCACAACTAAAAGGGAAGTGAATCAACATATATTTCCCTGCCATATATAATGTTGTTTGATATATACAATATGTACTGTACATGATAAAATGGCTAAGCTAGTCTGTGCAAGAAAATACAAGCCCATCTACAAATCAGTGTATATGCGGGCTATAAAGTCCAACATGGATTCCCTCTCAGAAGAAGGAGGTAACGTTGTGATCTCCTGCCCAAGGGTTTCTACACGAGCCAATGGATCCACCGCTAACTACATGCGATATCTCGGGTAGATATAGCACCATCCCGCTCAGCAACAACGATATCCCTATAAGTTAGAGCATCATCTCTCTAACAAAGCGACATCTCTACCAGAAAGAGCTGTCAACATCAAAGCCCACATCCACTACCTGTTCACCAGATGGTATAGAAGTAAAAGCCTCTTGAGATCTCGGCGTCTTATCAGCTCATCTGTCAAAGCAACTATCCCAAACAACAAGCGAGACTGGGGCAATTTCAAAATTGGCGACAACCGGATATTGGGTCCCTTACAACAAGATTAGGGCAATCTCGAAAGCAGCGACAACTCAACACTGGGGCATTTATCAACCATCCTAAAGTGGAAAATGCACCAGTCAGCGCCATCAGCATGGTCCATCATCATCTCAATGGCGGTTCAGATATTATTCACTGGCAACTTCATCAACAAAGAGAGTTTCTCATATGAACCCTCGGCATCAACATGTGAAAGGACTGGGGAATTTTTTTTAATTCCAAGAAATGGAAGGAGTTTAAGGCGAGATCAGGCTTCTCATCAAAAAGAAAGGGGAGAACTCCTGAAAGAAATCATAGCGACATAAGCGTGCCCCTACGAAAGAAGGGGAAACTTCTCAAAAAAGTTCTTAACTCAGAAGCAGAAGGTCAACGACGAAAGGCTTAGCGAATGAAATCTACACCATCAACATGTGTTAAGTCCTCACGAGTTTAGGCCTCTACACCGAAGTTCAAATCTGAGCAGCGAAAGAGCGAGTTGCACCCTCCAGGGATGTCAGCGCCATTCAGGTCATCAGTTCAGTCAGGTTGCGAATCAAACGCTCAAGAAAATTGGGCACAAGCACCCAACAGCGAAAGGAAACTCCAAATCACCTCAAAAAGGGTGAGACATCTGGTGGTTGTCATCAATTTAGCGTAACATCAGGCAAAGTCTAGTGAAGTAATCTGTGGAATATTACTTCAGCGAAGGTATCGGAAGATTCGGTATTCTAAAACCATTGGAATCAATTCAGCGCGGCATCAAAATAGTTCAACGATGAAAGCTTCGTATACCACCGTTCGAGTGGGAACCAAAAAAGTTTGGTGATCAGCAGGGTAGACACCGTTGTAAACTACCAGCGAATACATCGGGAGGGTTTGGTAATTTCAGAACGTCATCCCCATCAGAGATGTGGAAAACATCTCAACCTATCTTCATAAAACAAGCATCAACAATTAGATGCCAAACTATCAACACCAGCATGGGCATCAGCAATGATCGGTAAAGGTAAAGCGATTTGCAAAAACATTTTAACATTCATCATAAGCATTCATTACATTGTGATTTGCAATATGCGATTTGCGATATACGATATACAATTTGCTATTTGCGATATGCGATTTGCGATATGCGATATGCGATATGCGAAATGCGATGTGCGAGTTGCGATGTACAATTTATGAAGTGCGATTAGCCAAATGCGAAAAATGAAGTGCCAAATACTATATGCGATTCACTAACTGCGATTTGCGGAAAACATTTTAACATTCATCATAAACATTCATTACATTGCGATTTACATCATTAGAAATACATTGTCATATTTCAAGTGTCTAGTAATCTTTATCATGTCTATTCCATTGGATTGCATGAACATGATAAAGAGGGGCATCTGTAGACACTCGAAATTTTTTTTCCTATTACTAACTATGTAGGAGGACAAAAACGTCTCTTTCACACTCCAGAGATAACCCTGGAGGATCAGAACATCAATTTTAACCTCGGAGATAGTCACATGAGATCCAGTTTCCAACCCTGGAGATAACCCCGGGAGGGGAAAAATGGTCATTTTGCCAACTTAACTTCAACTCACATCAAATAAACTCATTTTAACTCAAATTACTTCAATAAAAGTCCCACAAGAACCATATCTTAACTTTCAAGCACAAACTACGCAAAACGGCTCAACGGACTACTTGACGGAAACTAGGGAATGCCATTTTGTTCATGGACCCATCTTCCTAGAATCAAAAAATAGCAAATCCTATGTCATTGTGTAGCTCTCGGAAAGAGCTTTCTGGAATGGTATGGCACGCTTCCATCGGACTCCCGGATTAAAAGTTATGAACGACCGAGTGAACAACGCGTTGTCCGAGTATACGTACTTCGACACGACAGGACCCACATTGCCCGGGGCACCCCAAGCAGCCGCAGGTACACCTACGGCTCCCCCCTCTATTAATAGAGGTCTTGGGGTGGCCATATTTGCAAGAGAAACGGCGAGTAAGCCCTGTCCAATTTGCTCTGTACACACCCTAAACTGAGTATTTTCTCATTTTAAACATTTGTGAGCTCACATATAGCTACTTTTGTACCAGTGCAAGCCGAGTGTTCATCACTTTAAAGATATAGAAGTCTTCTTTGGCAGCCCATTGTAAGCCTTCTCACACACTTTGAAGCCTTTCTCTTCATCTTTGCACACACCCTTCTTCACGTTGAGAGTCGTGTTGCGTGTGTTTGCCCGGACTTCGGTCCGTAGTTTTATTTCAGTTTGTATATATATATATATATATATATATATATATATATATAACTCGATAATGTTAGTCCATATATATATATATATATTTGTCCCACCTGGAGTTTACTTCGTGGTGGTTGATCGCTTTTACAGCTTTCTTTACGTTTCGTCATGCCTGGAGTTTACTTCGTGGCAGTTGATCGCTTTTACAGCTTTATTTGCGTTTCGTCCCGCCTGGAGTTTTCTCTGTGGTGGTTGATAGCTTTTAAAACTTTATTTACATTTTCTGATCCCTTATGGAGGTGCATTGTGGTGGCTGATCATGTCTGTATATATATATTTATAGCTTTTATATATATATACCTGCTTACTACTTTCATATAAATTGCGGTATCATGTGAGCCTAGGAATCATGTGATCACAGATTCAACCTATTGGATCTAGATTCGGTTCCCGTGATGGACATTTTCAGCTGTAAGCAGCTTGTAACTTATTCTGCGGTGTTTGAATTTCCTCAGATGGTTTTCATACCCACGAGGAAATTGGCATTATTTTATACATTATTTTCTTACAGATGCTTCGCATCTCGAAAATAAAATCAATCAAGCCGAACACTTAATAAAATGGAAGTGTAAAAGGTCTCAATTACTATTGAGCACAAGGGTTTGAAAAAGTATTATATATATATATATATATATATATATATAATGATGGTATTAGTATTATATATATATATAAGTTGAAAAGTTGTCAAAATGATGGGTATAAAATGGATTCACGGGTGGTGTTATATGGAAAGAGTACTATTATTATATGTTGATATATATATATATATATATATATATATAATATTGGTGTGGGTGTATGATTATAACATGTGATCAATTATATATATATATATATATATATATATTATTGTACGTTGTTTTGTTTTTTATTGATAATAATTTGAAATTCATGGCCTAGCATCCAAAAGCTACTACTAAATAATTCATCCGTGAAATCATTCGGTGCACACGGATTAAACAGTATCCCTTCAATTCTCTTATAAATAGGATGCTTAATTAGAATTGAAAATCTCACCAGAATCAGAGAATTATTCTTCTATAATCTCAAGCGTATTTCTTTAGAGTTTTAAGAAGCTTTGAGCGTAGAAAACAATATAAGTTTTCCTCAATAATATCCTCGCCCTACAAGTCGGATTACTCTCCTTTTTAAGGTAAAGGGTATTATTCTTTCGTATTCATGAAGAGAGTTATTTTCCTTCAATACTCGTAAGGGTTGTTATTCCATTCTTTATTATTCTATTGGAATAACCTGTCTATGCGGTCTATCGCATGCCTGGTGAATTCTGTTGTTATTCCATTCTTTATTATTCTATTGGAATATTTTGTCTGTGCAGATTACGCGTGTCCTGGTTCCATTTTTTATTATTCTGTTGGAATATCTTGTCTGTGTGGGTTACGCATGACCTCGTTCTATTCTTTATTATTCTATTAGAATAACCTGTCTGTGCGAATTACGCACGCCTGGTGAATTCTTCAGTTATTTCATTCTTTATTAGTCTGTTGGAATAATCTGTCTATGTGGATTACCGCATGGCGACAAAAATCCATTTGCGGTTTCATATATTCTATTATACTCAGTTGGTTAATGTTTTGGCTTCTATACTCCATGAAATTAGTGGAATATCCTTGATATTTGCGCTTCATCCAATATCTTTTCATGGAAATATTCTTCTGAGCATTCTTGAATTTTACTCCACAAAACAGTATCATGTTGACAATTTGGACATTATTGATTTCTGGATAAATTAAATTATAAATCTTTAAAAATTTATCCTTGAACTTGTTTTATTGAATTCTTATATCATTGTCATCATCCACATGTTTATAATGTGTCGAAAGTCATCTGTGGCCTGTAGTGTATAGATGGACTTGGTATGATTATGACCAGGGATTATTCGGTATAATCATGACCGTAATATTACAAATGATGTGGTAAAAATCCTCATTGGTCGTAGTGCATTGATGGACAGTTGTTGGCATGATCATGACCATTGATGAATACACGAATATCCTTAGCCAGTAGTGCATGGATAATTTGTGGTCGTGATACTAATGAATATCCTTGGCCATAGTGCAGGGATGATGTGGTTTATTTTTAAGCTGAGTCTCAGCGATAAAAGTGATGAAAAACCTTTTAAATCATAGAAGATAGTAGATTTTATTCTCTACTTGACTCTTCTAATGGATTGTTTGTTCATTGCAGATTAAACTTGATGTTTGTTATATTTTATCAGTTTAACACTTTTAAGGCTAACCAAAAAATATTCTTGCATTATCGTAGTCATAATATTTCTTACTGGGCTAGTTGAGCTCACCCTTTCTTTCACTATTCTCTTCAGGAAATGAGAACGTAGTCGGGCCTAGTCGGGGAACCGAGTGACGGTCCAGATGATAACATTGGTAGTCATCACTATTCTGTTAAATAGTGTGACAATAAATGTAATGAGGACTCCATTGAGTGTGGATATTGTCTAGATGATAATATTCTTATTAAAACTCTTAGATTATGTTTTGTCGTATTTTACACGACTGTTGTATAATTAAGTTGTATTTGAATTTTGTACCATGTATTAGGCGACCCAAGATGAGTGATGTATACTTGTTTTGGGGGCATCACAGTTGGTATCAAAGCTTAGGAATATGATCCCTGGCTAAGATGTGATACTAGAACTATGAGGGGGGAGACGGGGAATTCCTTCGTTAGTATGACCTACATAAGTTTATTTGGTATTTAATTGGTCGGTCAGAGTATAAGGATAATATGTTGCATGTCAATTAACCCATGTTTTGTGGTAGTATTTAAAAATGACATCCAAGAATGTTGCGAATAGCAGTGGAGCACAGGAGACCATTGAGTCTCCACAGATCAATAATCAGGATAATGTGCATCAGGAAGGCGACAATCCTCATGCAAACAACAACATTGACCAAATGCTGAACGATGGAATGTTCAGAGGCTTTATGCAATTCATGCAACATCAGGTGAGAGCAGCTCCTGTCCAAAATGTAGGTGGAAACACTGGAAACTCTCGGACGATCACAGCTAAACAGTTCAAGGAGCTGGGACCACCGAAGTTTATTAGAGAGCCAAAACCACTTAAGGCGGAAGTGTGGATAAAGCAAATCACCAAGATATTTGATGTCTTGGGATGCTCCGAGGACAAAATGGTTCCCTTTGCCACTTTTATGTAGCGAGGAGAGGCATATTACTGGTGGGAATCGGTAAAGCGTACTCAACCTGCCGCATTGAAGATGTCTTGGGAGAAGTTCCAAGAACTATTCAACAACAAGTACTTTCCCGAAAGTATTCATCACATGAAAGAGGTAGAGTTCATCAAGTTGGAGCAGGACAATATGACTGTGTCACAGTACGAAGCTAAGTTTGCTGAGTTGTCCCGGTTTGCGTCTCACTTGGTTGATAACGAGGAGAGAATGACGTGGATGTTTCTAAGAGATTTGAAACCCGAGATACGTCAATACTTAATTTCTCACAAACTGTGTTTGTATTCAGATATTGTTATTAGGGCTCAGTTATTGGAGCGCGATAACAAGTCAAATCAACCAAGAGAAAACAGTCGACAAAATGATAATACCAGTGGTAGCAGTCATCGAAGCGGGTACAACAAACGTTGAGGGAATCAACATGCCAGAAATGGTAACCACTTCGATGGTAATCATGGCCAAGACAATAAAAGTGGACATTTCAAGAAGAGGAGATTCAACAATGTTGGAAAGACGCCATCACTAGCACTCGTTGTTAAGGAAGGAGAACGACCACCTATCAAATGCTTCAAATGTAGAGGGGAGGGACATATCAGTCCAAACTGCGCGATGCCATCCAAAGCGTGTTATAATTGTGGAAGAGAAGGTCACTTAGTCCAATTTTGTCGTGCACCGAAGATAAGTCTAGTTGGAACGGTGACACAAAATACCGTCCCAGACAAGTCAAAAGCAGTTGTTCAAAGGAGAGCGTTTGTTGTGACCTCCCAGAAAGAAAGGAACCCGAACGAGGTCATCACGGGTAAGCTTACCATAAACTCTAGCTTTGTCTATACCTTATTTGATACTGGTTCTACCCATTCTTTTATTTCTCCTACTTGCACTCAACGATTAAATTTGACTCCGGAGAAATTAGACTTTAACTTATCTGTGGAAACTCCGTTGGGAGAAACCTTCATTACATCCACTATTTATAAGTCTTGTTTGGTTCAAATCGGTACCCTCACATTACCTGTCGATCTTATTTCATTGAAAATACTTGCATTTGATTTGATTCTAGGGATTGATTGGTTAACTACTAATCATGCTAAAATTGATTATTTTCAGAAGGTTGTTAGCTTTCATATTCCTAATCAACCTATTATCCGAATTCAAGCGACTAAACCATTAAAATCAATCAAGATCATCTCAAGCCATAAAGCTATTCGTTTATTAAAAAACAGATGTCAAGCTTTCTTAGCTCATGTCACAGATTTAAACAAAAATACGTCAGATTTGAATGATATTTCTATTGTTCATACTTTTCCTGACGTATTCCCCGAAGAACTTCCTGGCCTACCCCCGGAGCGTGAAATCGAGTTTGGTATCGATCTTGAACCCGGTACAAAACCCATTTCCAAAGCCCCATATCAAATGGCTCCTATTGAACTTCAGGAGTTAAAAACCCAACTGCAGGAATTGTTAGACATAGATTTCATTCGACCTAGTACGTCTTCTTAGGGTGCTCCTATTCTATTCGTGAAGAAGAAAGATGGAAGTATGCGACTTTGTATTTATTATCGGGAGTTGAATCATGTCACCATCAAAAATAGGTACCCGTTGCCTCACATTGATGACCTGTTTGACCAGTTGCAAGGGGCACAATTCTTTTCAAAGATCGATCTTCATTCTGGATATCATCAATTTGAAGGTTAAAAGCGAGGATATTCAAGGGCGCCTTCAGAACTCGGTACGGGCATTATGAATTCTTAGTAATGTCTTTTGGATTAACTAATGCTCCTTCTGCCTTCATGGATATGATGAACCGAGTATTCAAGAAATATTTGGATCACTTTGTGGTCGTCTTTATTGATGACATCCTCATATATTCCAAAAGCCGTGAAGATCATGAGCAACACTTGAGGCTAATACTTCAAAAGCTTCGTGTAAACAAGCTTTATGCCAAGTTGAAGAAATGTGAGTTCTTGCTTGAGGAAGTAATATTCTTTGGGCACGTAGTATCAAGTCATGGAATATCTGTTGACTGGTAAAGATTGAAGTTATTCAAAGCTGGGAGAAACCTAAATCAGTGACCAAAATACGTAACTTTCTCGGATTAGCTGGTTATTATAGGAGATTCGTGGAAGGGTTTTCTCGAATCGATACTCCATTAACTCAGCTGATTCGAAAAGATATAAAATTCGGTTGGAGCATGGAATGTGAGAAGAGTTTTCAAGAACTCAAGAGGAGACTCATTTCAGCACATGTTCTTGTTAGGTTTGTAATATTCATGAACGCAATCAAATTGCATAAATAAGCGGAAACGTGTAAAAATCAGAGTTTAAAAGTTTTACAAACCATATACTCGGATCACCCTTTATGCACAATTATTAATTAAACGAAAAAGATGAATAAGAAACATACCCTTGAAGATCTGAGCTTCCTCAGGTACAAGTTCACCTCTAATCCTTTTCGCGTCCAACTTGAATTCACCGGGTTTGGTTCCTTCCTTTGATCAACGTTAGCCACCCAAGTGTTTGGCCTCTAGAGGTGATCCACCAAGGAAGAAGAAAGATCCAAGAAGATGGGTAGTTTGGCAAAATTCTAGTTTTTTTTATCACTCATAGAAAAAGAGCGTACTCTCCCAACTATTGGAATTACGTATATTTTGATATCTGATATAAGACTCCTCTAATAAAGATATCAAGTAACCCTATTAAAAATAAGGTATTATTTAATTAAACCCTTTTAATTAAAAAGGGCCCCTAATCTTATTAGGGATAATTAATTAAACTCCTTTAACTAATTTTCCTTCCTAATCCAATTAGGAATAAATGAGAGTACTTATATTAAATTAATTCCTAAACTCTTTTAGAAATTAAAATAATAATAATAATTGTAATAATATTAATAAGACTCCTCTTATTAATTTATATTTAATATTTCTAAAATATTAAATAATAAATATTAAGCTATTTAATTTATTCTATCACCATAGATTAAATTAAATATACATAACATATTATTACGATTATGCCATTAACTTCTTAAATAATTATTCTTCTTTTTTATGGTGTGACCCTTTAGGTTCTCCATATTAAACCAGGTTGTGAATAAATCAATTAGAACAATTCTAATCTTATTTAAATAAATAAATTAAACAATTAATTTATTTAAATAAATAATATTTATTCTACAATAGGGATAAGCCTCCCTAGCGATCAACGACTTTCCAGGAAAATATAGATTTCAACATTAATCATAAAAGAACCTTTGAGTAAATAGTTACTGTACAATTCAATCCTTCCACCATACAATGTCCCAATTAAATATAAGACATGGAATTACTGTCAAGTCTTATTTTATTTAATTATATGTATTTCGATCCTTAAATGCACAACTCCAAATAATGCAAATTAATATTTATTCTACAATAGGGATAAGCCTCCCTAGCGATCAACGACTTTCCAGATAATATAGATTTCAACATTAATCATAAAAGAACCTTTGAGTAAATAGTTTCCGTACAATTCAATCCTTCCACCATACAATGTCCCAATTAAATATAAGACATGGAATTACTGTCAAGTCTTATTTTATTTAATTATATGTATTTCGATCCTTAAATGCACAACTCAAATAATGCAAATTAGAAACTCCTTTCTAATTTCATTCTGCCTTGGCCAAGGACTACTGGGTTGTCATTTATCGAATCACATAGGACATTTCTCTTCTTTTACTAGAAGTGGTAGATTCTTTATTGATCATATATTATCTCCATGTACAACTTGTTATACCCAAGCATACCCTTTGATATACCCTAAGGGTCTTAAGGAATAAGTCAAAGTATAACTCATCATACACAAGATACTATGATGATCTCAAGTCTAAGGATTACTTGTCTTACTATCACTACAGAATTCTATTGACAAAAAGTAAAACTCCATTAGGTATTCCTTAGCGAGCCACGTTCGGTGAACTTATTCTCTAATAAGCACCTACATACTTGCTTTAGTGTCTCCACACAAATGATCATGAGATCAATCATCCTCATCCAATGAGCAAGTTAACGATGTACCAATCTATCCGGATTCACTAATCCCAAATTTAGTAATCCAACGATTGGGAACAATTTTAGTTTTAAGCTTTCTAAGAATTTAGATCTCATTAGAATGATCATCATCATTATTCTAAAAGCATTGCTTAAAACTATGGTTTTTCACATATTATATAACAAAGATCATGTAGATAATTAAAAGCCTTTAATAAATTAATACTTTTTATTAATAAATGAATAAGATTGTTACAAAGTATATGCTTTATCATCAAACATGATTGGCTTGTGTGCATACTACTTTCAATCTCCCACTTGCACTAAAGCCAATCGCCATGGTATCTCATACCCTTCTTCTTCTAAGTTATGATTATCCCTTTGTTGGATAAGCTTTAGTTAATGGATATGTAATGTTGTTCTTGAGAGTCCACTATCTCTATAGTGATTTCCCATATTTCAATGATTCTTATAGTTAAATGAAAGTGCCACAACACATGTTTAGATCCAAGATGAGACTTAGGAACTATTCCTAGTTCTGTAATGAACTTTTAATCCAAACAATCAACTTGCGACTTCATTTATAGCTATATACTTTGTCTTTATCACTAAACCAAAGAACTCTTTCTTTGTTTGGAACCTTTCAATTCATCGCACCACCTGTTCAAGATAACGCTTTACCTTAAAGTGGATTTTTTCTATCATCTTGGTGCATGTCTCGAAAACTTGAGTGCATTAAGCCCTCTAGTTTTAATTTAGACCCACCATGAATATGATCACATCCTTAGTGCGGTTGGTTACATTAAGATGTTTTCACGACTCATAGTGAACTTCTCCATAATATGACTGATCAACATCAGGTCTTGTACATTTCATTGCATACATGATTGTCACTCATGCGACCTCTCTTTTCAGGAGTCTGTGGGGACTATTAAGAGAGATACACTCCATAGCTCATCGACATGAGACATCTCTTGGAGTTTGCCATGCTAAACGACTTTAGCATCAAATGAATATACGTTCCTTGGGTTAAGTCGAGCATCCTCTTAAATCTATCTATATAGATTTATATCCCCAATTAAGATACTCTTCCAAATCATTCATGGAGGAATGTTTAGACAACTTTATCTTTACTGATTGTAGCATTGGTATGTCATTCCTTATCCGTAGTATATCAACATATAGTACTAGGAATGTCATGATGCTCCCACTGACTCTTTTGTACACACTAGGTTCATTCTTATTTTTGATAAAATCAAATTCTTTTGATTGCCTCATCAAAACGAATGTTCCATATTTGAGAAACTTGCTTCAATCCATTTCTCTGAGTGTCTACAACACTTACCTCATCGTATATAACTGGATCATCATCTTCTATGATGTGTACCTCATCATCATCATCTATGATGAATCCATACCTCCCAGGTATCTTCGGTACTATTCTAGATTTATGATTTGGTTGTGGTACAATAGGTCTATCTACAGGTTCCTCTTATTTGACTTATAGTGTTTTGTGGTTCTTGAACTCTTCAAGATCTATTATCCTCCCACTAGCCCTTTCAATGATAAACACCTTTATCTTGAAAGCGGCGTGTTTCATAACAAACACCTTTTTTGCTAAGTAGGATTATAGAACACATGCCCTAAACTTACTTTAGGATGTCCCACAAATCATACATGTCAAATTTTGTCCCAAGCTTATCCTTCTAAACCTTTTCACATAAGTTGGACAACCCTTATCTTAACATACTTAAGATTAGGAATCCTCACATTCATAACTTTTATGGAGTCTTGGGGCTGGATTTTGAGGTTACCTTTTTCGTAGATATGTCTGACCATTTCTAGGACATGATCCTGAAGGATCTTTGGAATGTCGGTAAAATCATTTTGGACCGTACCATGTTCAACAAGGTATGATTTTTCCTTTCAGATACATCAATCAATTATTACGTATCATGAGGTGTCCATTATGAGAAAAACCATTTGAGATGATCTAGAAACTTATTGCACAAGTATTTATTCCTTGATCTAAACAAAGAATCTTAATACTTTGCCAATTTATTTCACTTCTGAATTCTTTGAACCTTTCAAATAATTAACACTTGTATTTCAACAAATACATACATTCAACTCTTTGAATGATCATCTCCTTTTCTTATACTAGTTTGTTCAATTTACAAAATAATTTTTCACGTAAGTCAAGTATACAAAATCCATTAAGTAATCTTTCGGTTCTATCTGAAATATTATTATTATAAATAGAACAACAATTGTTCTTAATTATAATACCAAAGATTTCATTGTCCAACAATAAAATGGAAATAATATTTTTAACAAGAAGCTGGAATACAATAACAACTTATTGACTTAATAGATTTTCCGTAGGCATTGCTAAACTATAAGTTTCTATGGCTAATATGGCAACCTTTGTTACATTTCCCGCACATAGGTTTACTTATATTTGTTTAGCTTTCTACTTACATTTGGTCCTTCATAAATCTATATTTATGATAACCAAAGTCGGTATCCAATACCCAAGTAGAACCTTGACTTAAAGAAAAATTTATTTTAAATTATGAACAAAATTGTATTTATAATCTGAAACTTCACTAAGCTTCTTTTGGTTAGCTCTGCAAGATGCTTCTCATGATTTCTTTCCGTGTCCGGGCTTATTGCGGTGGAAGCAAGCTCCTTTGCTATCTCGTGTCGAGTTTTGTTCTTATTATCCTTTGTTTATGCCTTTCTATTTACCTTCTTTGAATCGTTCTTCTTTTGAGGAAAATCCTTTGGCCCCTACCGAAGAAGACATGGTCTTTCTTGGTTGGAAAGTGACTCTCATCATTTTTCAACATGTTAAGCAAATCAACGAAGGCGATATCTAGCTTGTTTATATGAAAAATTCACAACAATTGTGAAAGGAGTAGGGAGTGAGTGCAAGATCAAATCTTGGCTCAACTCTCCATCCATGACAAAACCAGTTGTCCTAATTGATCAATCAAATTGATTATGTTAAGAACTTTTTATCGTACTATAGTGCCATTGGCCATTCTAGATCGGAAGAGCTCCTTAGATATCTCGATATCTATCGGCCCTACTTTCCTCACCATCAACTACTTGATGTGCGGGGAATATAGTAGGAGCATCCATAGTTTCATCTCGATTTGAAGCTCGTTACTCGTGGATGCTGAGCATGATGCATTGAGCCAATGTGCATCATCTTGCCACTTTCTAAAAATAGCAATCTCTTCCTCGAGGCATTATGCGCAACCATTGCGAGGATAGGTGTATTAAGGACATAAGATAGCTTTTTTCGACTATGAGAACTATTCTCAAATTCCTTAACCAATCCGTTTAATTGATTGCAGTTAATTTAGCATCTAATATGCTTCGTGATGATAGTAATTTTAGACATTGTAAAATTACGTAAATGAATTTGTAATTAACAACATTTTAACATACATTCTTTTATTAATTACCAAAATAATTTAGGTCTTGATTTAAATTGGTATCTCCCACTATTTTCTTCAAACTATATTACCCTCACATATATAGCTCGGCAAAATCTAATTAAAGATTTGCTAGTGAGAATAAGGATCCCATTTCAAATGTATATAGCCTTGTGGTGACACAACAAACTATATATAAATAAATAGGTAGACAACTTTTGTCAATTACATCAACTATGCAACTCCTTTTCTTTTGCCTCTTAGATTATTTTGATCAAGTGGTGGCACATCCGAATCAAAATTATCCAAGTTAAGTCCGACCTAGCACTCTATATATTCAAAAAAGAAAAATATCATCCTTGTGGTGACACAACAAAACAATATTGTTCAATTTTCTTTATAAGCATCAAATGTGATAAATTAACATCTTAAATACTTAATACTTGCCTTGTGGTGACACAACAAACTCATATTAAATATTTAATACTCTATTAATTTTATCATGCTAGAAGGCGACGTTCGATATTCCAAATATCTTTGAACGCTTAGGACTTAATATAAAAATTGAGGATTTGTTATTAATTTGTCTCATCTTGTTTAGCGTAGCGCATTGCATATATATATATATATAAATACGCGTCGTATTAATGAACATCTCGAAGCATGTTTGCATAATATATAATATATATAGTATAAGCATGCACATATAGAATACTATATTCTACCCGAATTGATTATGGACTTTTATTCTAGTTTGGTTCACTAGAGCCACTAAGTGAACCAAAAGGTCAAACCCCTAGGGGTGCAAGAAATAATATTTAAATATAACTATTACATTTAAAACTTAAGCTCCTTGCTCCTTGATCTCCAATTTTCAAAATAATTCTAACTATTCCTATTACAAAACTATTTAAAATAAATAGAAACCTTGATCGTGATCGAGGGAAGTACATAGGAGGAGATAGAATTTACATTAAGAAAAAATTAGAGAGAATGATCTGTGCAGAACCCCATTTAATAAAACCCATACATTCATGCATCCAACTAAAATAAAATCCAATCGCATTGGTGATAGTCCATAATCAATCCCATTTATTATCATACACATCACCATATGCATCAATAAATAATATTCATCTCATGAATAATAAATATTCAATATATATATTGATATCATTTAATGGGAAAATTTAGTTAGTATAAAATCTAATTTTGAATCAAAATAAACTCCTTTATTTTAATCCAAATTTAAATCAAAATAAAACTATTTTATTTTAATTTATCCAATTTTGAATAAAATAAACTATTTTATTTTAATCAAAATATTTAATCAAAATAAACTCCTTTATTTTAATTAAATATGGAATCCAATTCTATAAAAAAAATTTATTAAAAGAAACACGGATTCTATTTCCTATTCACAAATAAACTCTTTTATTTTGAATAATATGAAATCTTATTTCATATCTAAATAAACTCCTTTATTTAAGAAATTATGGATTCTCTTTCCTATTCACAAATAAACTTCTTTATTTTGAATAATATGAAATTTAATTTCATATTTAAATAAACTCCTTTATTTAAGGAAACATAGAATCTAATTTCAACTCCAATTAGTTATAATGGAATCCAATTCCAATTCTAATTAGTTAGCATGAAATTTAATTTTAAAATTAAAATAAACTTTTTATTTTAAAATTAAAGTAAACTTTTTATTTTAAAATTAAAATAAATATTTTATTTTAATTATAAAATTATTATATATATAAATATATATTACGTTAATATATATTATATATATAAACTTCGCTTTCTCCTTTATTTCCGATTACTTACATGAAACACAGTAGCCTTAAGAATGCTTTAGCATTTTTTTTTTTTGAAAAAAAAAATCCGTGAGCCACCATGTCAGAATAAAAGCAAGACTTCACTTTAATCCTTGTAAGTAATTCACGGAAAACACGGAAAGCAAGTCTACACGGAAAACAAAAAAGAATATGCAGATTTGCGAATCACAATACTAGTTTTGCGATATTTTTTTTTTGTTATTATTAATAAATTTTATACAATAAATTATGCCCAAATAAATTATTCTAAACACATATCAATATATATATAAAATTTAAAATAATTAATAATTTGAATAAAGGTTTGGCTCTGATGCCACTGTTAGGTTTGTAATATTCATGAACGCAATCAAATTGCATAAATAAGCGGAAACGTGTAAAAATCAGAGTTTAAAAGTTTTACAAACCATATACTCGGATCACCCTTTATGCACAATTATTAATTAAACGAAAAAGATGAATAAGAAACATACCCTTGAAGATCCGAGCTTCCTCTGGTACAAGTTCACCTCCAATCCTTTTCGCGTTCAACTTGAATTCACCGGGTTTGGTTCCTTCCTTTGATCAACGTTAGCCACCCAAGTGTTTGGCCTCTAGAGGTGATCCACCAAGGAAGAAGAAAGATCCAAGAAGATGGGTGGTTCGGCAAAATTCTAGTTTTTTTTCTCTCATACAAAAAGAGCGTACTCTCCCAACTATTGGAATTACGTATATTTTGATATCTGATATAAGACTCCTCTAATAAAGATATCAAGTAACCCTATTAAAAATAAGGTATTATTTAATTAAACCCTTTTAATTAAAAAGGGGCTCCCTAATCTTATTAGGGATAATTAATTAAACTCCTTTAACTAATTTTCTTTCCTAATCCAATTAGGAATAAATGAGAGTACTTATATTAAATTAATTCTTAAACTCTTTTAGAAATTAAAATAATAATAATAATTGTAATAATATTAATAAGACTCCTCTTATTAATTTATATTTAATATTTCTAAAATATTAAATAATAAATATTAAGCTATTTAATTTATTTATCACCATAGATTAAATTAAATATACATAACATATTATTACGATTATGCCATTAACTTCTTAAATAATTATTCTTCCTTTTATGGTGTGACCTTTTAGGTTCTCCATATTAAATAGGTTGTGAATAAATCAATTAGAACAATTCTAATCTTATTTAAATATATTAATTAAATAATTAATTTATTTAAATAAATAATATTTATTCTACAATAGGGATAAGCCTCCCTAGCGATCAACGACTTTCCGGATAATATAGATTTCAACATTAATCATAAAAGAACCTTTGAGTAAATAGTTCCGCATAATTCAATCCTTCCACCATACAATGTCCCAATTAAATATAAGACATGGAATTCTTGTCAAGTCTTATTTTATTTAATTATATGTATTTCGATCCTTAAATGCACAACTCAAATAATGCAAATTAGAAACTCCTTTCTAATTTCATTCGCCTTAACCAAGGACTCTTCTGGGTTGTCATTTATCGAATCACATAGGACATTCTCTTCTTTACTAGAAGTGGTAGATTCTTTATTGATCATATATTATCTCCATGTACAACTTGTTATACCCAAGCATACCCTTTGATATACCCTAAGGGTCTTAAGGAATAAGTCAAAGTATAACTCATCATACACAAGATACTATGATGATCTCAAGTCTCAAGGATTACTTGTACTACTATCACTACAGAATTCCTATTTGATGCAAGTAAAACTCCATTATGTATTCCTTAGCGAGCCACGTTCAGTGAACTTATTCTCTAATAAGCACCTATATACTTGCTTTAGTGTCTCCACACAAATTATCATGAGATCAATCATCCTCATCCAATGAGCAAGCAACGTATGTACCAATCTATCCGGATTCACTAATCCCAAATTTAGTAATCCAACGATTGGGAACTATTTTAGTTTTAAGCTTTCTAAGAATTTAGATCTCATTAGAATGATCATCATCATTATTCTAAAAGCATTGCTTAAAACTATGGGTTTATCACATATTATATAACAGCATCATGTAGATAATTAAAAGCCTTTAATAAATTAATACTTTTTATTAATAAATGAATAAGATTGTTACAAAGTATATGCTTTATCATCAAACATGATTGGCTTGTGTGCATACTACTTTCAGTTCTGACTATACTATCTGGCTCGGAGGGATTTGTCATCTATAGTGATGCATCAGACAAAGGGTTAGGATGTGTCCTCATGCAACATGGGAAAGCCATAGCCTATGCCTCTCGGCAACTCAAAGAATATGAGAGGAATTATCCTACTCATGATCTAGAGGTTGCAGTTGTTGTCTTCGCACTTAAAATTTGGAGGCATTACTTGTATGCGGAGAAAGTGGAGATCTTTACGGATCATAAAAGCCTCAAATATTTCTTCACCCAAAAGGAACTCAACATGCGGCAATGATGTTGGCTTGAACTGTTAAAAGATTATGATCATACCATTCAATACCATCCTGGTAAAAGCGAGCGTAGTGGTCGGCATTATTGAGTAGAAGATCATATGCGGGTACGAGTACGATATTGTCAACGTAAAGGCCCATTTTATATGACTTGCAAAGGATGGAGATAGAGTTAAAGACTCCAGGGACCCACGTGATGATGGCGAATATACGAGTAGAACCAACTTTAATTGATAAAGTTAAAGTTGCTCAAGCTACAGACTTGGAACTGATGCGTATGAGGAAGAAAGTGCTATACCGGAAGCAAGAATCGATGAGGAAGGAATACTTCGAGTCAACTCCAGACTTTGTGTTCCTAACGACCCTAATTTAAAGTATAAAATCATGATGGAGGCACACAACACACCGTTTGCAATCCATCCTGGGAGTACCAAAATGTATCATGATCTTCGACATACATTTTGGTGGAGCAATATGAAGAGAGAGATCACGGAGTTTATCTCAAGGTATCTAACTTTTCAACGAGTCAAGGCGGAGCATCAAGTACCAAAAGGTCCATTGTAACCACTTGAAATTCCAGAATGGAAGTGGGAGCACATTACCATGGATTTTAGATTCTCGATCTTCCCAAGGTTTCTCAAGGCATAGATGCGATTTGGGTCATTGTTGATAGATTGACCAAGTCGGCTCATTTCTTACCTATCGAGAAACTTATACACTTGAACTTCTTGCTCAGTATGTACATAAATGAGATTGTAAGGCTGCATGGTATGCCAGTATCCATAGTTTCTTATCGAGACCCAAGATTCACTTCTGATTTTGGGTTAGTTTGTAGAAAGCTATAGGCGCATTTCTGATCTAGCTTGGCATATCATCCTCAGACGGACGGGCAGTCAGAGAGGACTATTCAAACTCTTGAAGATCTATTAAGACTCTGTGTCCTTGACTTCAAAGGAAGTTAGGACAAGTTCTTACCATTGGTGGAGTTTTCCTACAACAACAGTTATCAAGCAAGTATTGGCATGGCTCCATTCGAGGTGTTGTACGGAAGAAAGTGTCGTTCTCCAGTATGCTGGGATGAGGTGAGTGAAGCAACGTTGTTGGGACCGGAGTTGGTACGTATAACTACGGAAAAGATTTAAACGATCCGACAATGTATAAAAACCTCATAAGATCGATAAAAGAGTTATGCTGATCTTCATCGAAAGGACGTACAATTCAATATTGGAGATCATGTGTTGTTATGTGTTGCTCCATGGAAAGGAGTTACGAGATTTGGAAAGAGAGGAAAGCTCAATCCTCGATTCATTGGCCCATTTTTAATCCTCGATCGAGTAGGAGTTGTAGCCTATAGACTCGCTTTACCGCCAAGTATGTCTCGTGTTCATAACATTTTTCACATATCTATGTTACGTAAATATGTGAAAGACCCGTACAACATTATGGAGTTAGAACCGGATGAAATAGCGGAAGATTTAATGTATGAAGAGGTTCCTGTTAAAATCTTGGATAAAAAGGAGCATATTTTACTCTCCAAGGTTATACCTCAAGTCAAAGTTTTATGGAGAAACCACGATGTTGAGGAAATGACCTGGGAGTTAGAATCTAAAAAGAAATCAAGGTATCCTTACCTCTTTGACATACCAGGTACGTACCCTAATTTCGAGGGAAAAATTTCATAAGAAGGGGAGGTTGTAAGACCCCAACTTTTATGAATAGAGATGAATTTTCTATAAATATCATTTTTGAATATTATGGAGTAAATTTGATATAATGTTATAGTTGTGGGTAATATTTATAAATTTTGCAAAGTACGCAAGTTGTTATATAATATTCGATTGGTCGAGGAATATTCGTTTTAACATGGAATATTTTTACGACGACACAATCATTGGTGGACCACACAACGGAATTATTGTCGGATTGAGACAATAACAAAAATATCTTTTTATGAAAATAACGGTGGAAGTTTTACCGTTAACTGTTGAACTACCCGGTAGTAAAAGTACAGTAATACGCGTGGTTGCATAGTAGCACACGGTATTGATTCTTGATGCTTACGTGAGAAGTCACTCAGTTTTGTTCAATTATTACTACAGTAATTGATGCATAGTATCTCACGTTATTTGATTTAATTATTGTCAATATTTTATATATTATTAAATCAATAATTGAGATGACAGAGTTATTAATATTATTATTTGCAATATTGACAATGTACAGAAGTTACATCAAGGAGATGTTTGGTCACCTAATTGCGCGCCAATAGGGAGAAATCCGTATTAGAAAGCCCCCTCTTTCCTGGGAACGACCTGGTTGTTAAATACTGCGAATTATAATAATGATGATAAATGTGGTTAAAAATATTGAGGAGTTTTTATGAAGTATTTGTTGTAAATTTTGGCGTATTTTTTGGACCCCAATTTACCTATCTTTCAAAATAATCGGTAGACAATTATTTTATATAATAAAAATGGGGCCACATATGGGGCCACGTGAGGAAAAATGGGGGGGAAAGAACCTGATGAATTTTGATCACAGGTTTTGGTGGAGAAATGATGGCATTAGTATTATATATATATATATATATATATATATAAGTTGAAAAGTTGTCAAATGATAGGTATTAAATGGATTCACGGGTGGTGTTATATGGAAAGAGTACTATTATTATATGTTGATATATATAATATTGGTGTGGGTGTGTAATTATAACATGTGATCAATTATATATATATATATATATATATTATTATTGTACCTTGTTTTATTTTTTATTGATAATACTTTGAAATTCATGGCCTAGTATCCAAAAGCTATTGCTAAATAATTCATCCAAGTGAAATCATTCGGTTTACGGATTAAATAAAGTATCCTTGATTCTCCTATAAATAGGATGCTTAATTAGAATTTAAAATCACACGTAATCGAGAATTCTTTCTTCTATAATCTTGAGCGTATTTCTTTAGAGTTTTATGAAGCTTTGAGCGTAGAAAACAGTATAAGTTTTCTTCAAGAATATCATCGCCCTACCAGTCGAAATACTCTCCTTTTTAAGGTAAGGGGTATTATTCTTTCGTATTCAAAAAAAGAGTTATTTTCTTTCAATACTCGTAAGGGTTGTTATTCCATTCTTTATTATTACATTGGAAGAACACATCGGTTCGATCTATCGCATGTACTGGTGAATTCTATTGTTATTCCATTCTTTATTATTACATTGGAATATCACATGCATGCGGATTACGCATGACCTGGTTGTATTTTTTATTATTACATTTGGAATATCCTCAGATATGCAAGATTACGCATGACACAGTTCCATTCTTTATTATTACATTGGAATAACACATGCATGCGGATTACGCACGCTGGTGAATTCTTGATTATTCCATTCTTTATTATTACATTGGAATAATCATTTACGTGGATTACGTGCATGGCGGCAAAAATCCATTTGCAATTTCATATATTCTATTACACTCAGATGGTTAAAGTTTTGGCTTCTATACTCCATGAAATTAGTGGAATATCCTTGATATTTGTGCTTCATCTAGTATCTTTTCATGGAAATATTCTTCTGAGCATTCTTGAATTTTACTCCACAAAAAAGTATCATGTTGACAATTTGGACGTTATTGATTTCCGGATAAATTAAATTATAAATCTTTAAAATTTATCCTTGAACTTGTTTTATTGAATTCTTATATCATTGTCATCATCCTCATGTTTTATAATATGTTGAAAGTCATATGTGGCTTGTAGTGCATAGATGGACTTGGTATGATTATGACCGAGGATTATTCGGTATAATCATGGTAGTAATATTACAAATGATGTGGTAAAATCCTCATTGGTAGTAGTGCATTGATGGACAATTGTTGGCATGATCATGACCATTGATGAATACACGAATATCCTTGGCCCGTAGTGCATGGATAATTTGTGGTCGTGATACTAATGAATATCCTTGGCCATAGTGCAGGGATGATGTGGTTTATTTTTAAGCCGAGTCTCAGCGATAAAAGTGATGAAAAACCTTTTAAATCATAGAAGATAGTAGATTTTATTCTCTACTTGACTCTTCTAATGGATTATTTGTTCATTCATGATTAAACTTGATGTTTGTTATATTTTATCGGTTTAACACTTTGTTGAAGGCTAACGATAAATTATTACGCATTATCTTAGTCATAATATTTCTTCTTTGGGCTAGTTGAGCTCACCCTTTCTTTCACTATTCTCTTTAGGAAATGAGAACGTGGCAAGGAGACTAGTCGGGGAGCAAGTGACGGTCCGGATGATAGCATTAGTAGTCCTCACTATTACGTTAAATAGTGTGACAATAAATTTAGTGAGGACTCCATTGAGTGTGGATATTGTCTAGATGACAATATTCTTATTAAAACTCTTAGATTATGTTTTGTCGTATTTTTACATTGTTGTATAATTAAGTTGTATTTGAATTTTGTACCATGTATTTGGCGACCCAAGATGGGTGATGTATACCTTTTTTGGAGGCGTCACAGCACAATCATTGGTGGACCCTACAATGGAAGTATTGTCGTAGTTAGAAAACAACATAATTATCTTTTTATAAAAATAATGGAGAAAGTTTTACCGATTAAACTTTGTTGAACTACCCGGTGGTAAAAAATGCGATGTCTGGCGTGATTGCATAGTAGTAATACCGGTATTGATTATTGATGCTTATATGAAGTCACTCGGTTATACTCAATTATTGCTACAATAATTCTTTGCATAATATCTTTCATATTATTGATTCAATTATTATCACAAGATATCATCGCATAATATTTTATATTATTAAATCAATAATTGAGGCGACAAAGTTATTCATATTATTATTTACAATATTGACAATGTCTAGAAAGTTACATCGAGGAGAGGTTTGGTCACTAATTGGCGCCTTGATAGGAGAAATCCTTATCGGAAAGCCCCCTTTCCTAGGAATTATCTGGTTGTTAAATATTGTGAGTTATAATATTAATGATGAATAAGTTCGTATTGATTAAAGATGAAATTGATATTTTCATTGTGTTGGGATTATTAGTGTTAATGGAAATGGACATCTATTTCAATCATAATTGATGTCTGGAGGTTATATTGATCAATCGGATAATTAATCGGATAAATGAGCAATTAATTGCTATTAATTCACATGCTTATAATTATTTGTTCACATGTGTGTACTATTGATTCACATGCATGTACTATTAGGGGAGGTGGTGCAAGATTGATAATACTTGCATGACTAAATTAAAAATAGAGGTACAGATGAAGGTACTATACTTTAATTATTTTTTTCACATGATTGTACTATTGATTCACAAGATGTACTATTAGGGGAGGTGGTGCAAGTTTGATAATACTTGCAGGACTAGATTAAAAATGAAGGAAAAGATGAAGGTATTATACTGTAATATTTCGAGCCCCAAAACGTGTAATTATCGAAACTATATTTTCCTATAAATAGAAGCTCATTCTTCTTTCATTCTCACCAATTCACTAAGACTCACAAGAGCAATTATTATAGAGAAGCTATAGAGAGAGAAGAAGAAGAGAAGTCTGCTACTTCACTATTCCAGTATCCAGTCTTCTTCTGAGGTAAGGGATATTATTTTGTTCAGTATTCATAGGAATAATATTTTCTTTCATACTCTGTAGTTTGTGAGTAATATTATTTCGTCTCGTATTCCTGATTATACCCTCATTTTGCTAAAGTATTGCTTCTATACTCCGTGAAATTAGTATAATATCCTTGAAATTTGCGCTTCATCTAGTATCATTTCACAATGATATTTTCTACACATTCTTGTTAAATTTTAAGCTTTTCATACCGGAGTACTTTCCATGAGTAGTATTCATTTTTACGGTACTATTCACAAAGTACTATTCATGGGATACTATTTACAAAGTACTATTCACGGGATACTATTCACAAAGTACTATTCACGGGTACTATTCACAAAGTACTATTCACAAGTACTATTCACAAAGTACTATTCACGAGGTACAATTCCTGAAGTACTGTTAACGGGGTACTATTCACTCGGGTACTATTCACCTAGGAAATTATTCATAACAAAAATTGATTTCTTTGCTGTCCAAATCATTTTTGATACAATAATATTCTTGAATTTTACTCCACAAAGCAGTATCATGTTGATAATTTGGACATTATTGAATTTTGGATAAATTAAGTATAAATCTTTAAAAATTTATCCTTTATTTTCTTTTAATTGAATTATTATATATTTGTCATCATCCTCATGCTTATATTATGATAAAAGTCATCCGTGGCTTACATGCATAGATGTACTATTGATTGGTATGATTATAACCAGAGATTATTCGGTATAATCATGACCGTAATGTTATAAATGATGTGGTAAAAATCCTCATTGGCCTGTAGTGCCTTGATGGACAGTTGTTGGTATAATTATGACCAGGGATTATTCGATATAATCATGACCATTGATGATTACACGAATATCCTTGGCCCGTAGTGCAAGGATGATTCGATGATGTGGTTTATTTATTAAGTTGAGTCTCAGCGATAAAATTGATGATAAACTTTTTAAATCATAGAAGATAATAGATATCATGGTCTACTTGACTCTTCTAATGGATTGCTTGTTCCGCTGTAGTTAAACTTGATGTTTATTATATTTTATTAGTTTAACACTGTTGAAGGCTAACGATAATTTATTCTGCATTATCTTAGTCATAATATTTCTTACTGGGCTAGTTGAACTCACCCTTTGTTTTCATTGTTCTCTTCAGGAAATGAGAATATAGTTGGGACTAGTCGGGGAATGGAGTGACGGTCCAGATATTTGCATTAGTAGTCCTCACTATTCAGTGAAATAGTGTGATAATAAATGTATTGAGGACTCCATTTGAGTTTGAATACTGTCTAGAAGACAATATTCGTACTAAAACTCTCAGCTTATGTTTTGTCGTATTTTACACGACAGTTGTATAATTAAGTTGTATTTGAATTTTGTACCATGTATTTGGCAACTCATGAAGGGTGATGTATACGTATTTTGGGGGCGTCACAGTAAAGCTTTCCATGATCAATTATCACAGAATCCTATCGATGCCTACTTGAACAGTAGTTTCCAAAGGTTGACCATCACTGAACTTTCTTGATGCCTACTCGAACGGTAATTTACAAAGGTCGATCATCATCGAACTTTCTCGATGCCTACTTTAATGGTAGTTTACAACGGTTGATCATCACCAAACTTTCTTGATGCCTACTCTGGGTTGATGCCAACGGTTTAAAATATCATATACTCTGATCTTTGCTGAAGTAGTTCTTCAATGACTTATAGCAACGGACCCTTCCCGATGCTACGCTGGGGCTGCCACCAATGATTTGCAATATCATATTCTTTGATATTCACTAAAGTAGTTTTCAAGGGCTTATATCACCGGACCCTTCCCGATGCTACGCTGGGACTGTCACCAATGGTTTACAATATTAGATTCTCTAATCTTCGCTGAAGTAGTTTTCAACGGCTTATATCATCGTACCTGTGACGCCCCCAAAATTAGGTATACGTCACCCATCTTGGGTCGCCACTTACATGGTACATAAATTCAAATACAACTTACTAACCTAACTGTCGTGTACAATATGACATAAACTGTGAGTTTGAATACAAATATTGTCTACTAGATATTATACAAACTCAAAAGGAGTCCTCATTACAACTATTATCACACTATTTCACGTAATAGTGAGGACTACTAGTGCTATCCTCGGACCATTACTCCGCTTTCGACTCGTCGTCTCACTATGTTCTCATTTCAAGAGAAAAAGTGAAAGAAAAGGTGAGCTCAACTAGCCCAAAGAAGAAATATTATGACTAAGATAATGCAGTAATAAATTATCATTAGCCTTCAATGTTGTTAAACCGATAAAATACAATAGACAACCGGTTTAAGCTCGGCATAATGAATATGCAATCCATTAAAAGAGTCAAGTAGAGAATAAAGTCTACTATCTTTTAGGTTTTAAAAGGTTTTCATCAATTTTTATCGGCCGAGACTCACTTTTAATAAATAAACCACCACATCTAATCATCCCGCACTACCTGGCCAAGGATTTTCATCAAATTATCAATGGTCATGACTATACCGAATCACCCACGGTCATAATCATACCAAAAACTATCCATCAACATGCATTACTGTGCCATCGAGGACTTTTGTCACATCATTTATATCAAGTCATGATTATACCGAATGATCCTCGGTCATAATCATACTAAGTTCATCTATGCACGTATCGAAGCCAAAGATAACATAATATAACATGAGGATGATGACAATGACATAATAATTCAATAAAACAAGTTCAAGAATTATTTAATCCATGAATTATTAACGTCCAAATTGTCAACATGATCTTTGCTTTCGTAGAGTAAAATTCAAGAATGATCAAGAATATTTCCATGAAAAGATCTTTGGATGAAACGCAAATATCAAGGATATTCTACTAATTTCATGGAGTATAGAAGTCAAAGTTTTAACCAACCGGGTATAATAAAGAATGGAATAACAAAAGAAATCACCATGCATGCGGTGATTGCATGGACAAAAGTTATTCCAACAAGAATAATAATAACGGAACAGTCGGTGAAATTCACACCGAGCGAGGATGTTCCACCAGAATAATAAAGATGGAACGGATCCGATTGTAAAACACACGAGATAGGATATTCCAAATGTAATGATAAAGAGCGGAACCAGTGCAGTGTAAAACACATGCATGTGATGTTCCAACGAGAATAATAAAAAGACGGAACCAGTCCGGTGTAAAACACATGATGAGGATGTTCCAAATGAATAATGAAGAATGTCACCAAGTATAGTAAAAATGGCGTATCTGAGTTATTCCAAAGTAATAATAAGCAATGGAATAACATAAGGATTTCACCAAGTATAGGGTATGTGCATGATACAAAGTTATGTATAGGGTATGCCACTTTTACAAAAGTTATTCCAATGTAATAATAATGAATGGAATAATGTAAGTTCTCTTCAAGAAGAAAGAATAACACCCCCTTACCGTAAAAAAGAACTGAATATAGAAGTAGTGAAGTAGCAGAATACTCTTCTTCTTTCTATAATTTTCTCTCTATAGCTTCTCTATAATTTCTCTCTCTAGAGTTTCAATGAATTCGTAAGAAAATAATGAAGGAATGAGCTTCTATTTATAGGAAAATGGAATGCATAGTAACTAATCCATGAACGGTCCAGATTGATTTACTTTAATCGACGGTCCATATTTAAAGAAAATCTTTTAAATAAAATATAATATATTCTATTTATATAAAAACATTTTACTATGCAAACACTATGCAATACTATGCAAAAACACTATGCAAAACACTATGCAACACTATGCATAATAAAATATAATATATTCTATTTATAGAATAACTTTAATAAAGTATTCTATTTTATATAAAAGATGTTTACATTTTATTACGTTAATAATACTGAATAAAACAAAACGTCATTATCGCTTATAATAATTCATATTATTAATCTAACAATAATGGAATCAAACTGAGTGACTTCTCACATAAGCATCAATAATCAATACCGTAGCTACTATGCAACCACACGACATTATTCTTTTTTACTACTGAGAGTAGTTCAATAGTAACCACAGTAAAACTTCCGCCGTTATTTCAATAAAATATTTTTGTCGTTTTTCAATCCGATAATAATTTTGTCAGGTCCACCAATGATTGAGTCATTTATGCGAATATTCCCCGCTAAACCGAATATTCCCCACCAATCGAATATAATATAACCACTTGCATACTTTGCAAAATTTATAAATACTACCCACAACTATAATATTTATCTCAAATTCACACCATAATATTAAAAATTATTTCGACAAAATTTAAATCTTTATTGATAAAATCTGGGTCTCACAATCTCCCCTCCTTATGGATTTCGCCCTCGAAATTAGGGTACGATACACTGGTATGATAAGAGATGAGGATACCTTGAATACCTTTATCGCTTAAAATATTAAATTCATCTTTGCAATCCCGCCAAAGATATTCATTAACAATTCATCTTTGCACTACAAAGCAAAGATATACAAATATAAAACCAATAATCTTTGAGACGCGACTTAATAGTATCACGACCACGAATTATCCATGCACCAACGCCAAGGATATTCGTGTTTTCAATCTGGCCATGATTATACCGAATAATCCTTGGTCATAATCATACCAAGTCTATCAATGCACTACGCCAAAGATGACTTTTACCACATCCATGAATTAATATTTCATTCTTCGAGACTCATTTCAATAATTAATCCATATCATCGAATCATCCCCGCACTACTGGTGCCAAGGATATTCATTAGTATCACGACCATTTAATTATCCATGCACTACGGCAAAAGATAATCGTGTATTCATTAAGTATCACGACCACAAATTATCCATGCACTACTACCAAAGATAATCGGTATTCATTAGTATCACGACCACAAATTATCCATGCACTACGGCAAAAGATAATCGTGTATTCATTAGTATCACGACCACAAATTATCCATGCACTACTGACCAAAGATAATTGTGTATTCATTAGTATCACGACCACAAATTATCCATGCACTATGGCCAAAGATAATTGTGTATTCATTAGTATCACGACCAATAAATTATCCATGCACTACTTCAAGAAAAGATAATTGTGTATTCATTAAATATCACGACCACAAATTATCCATGCACTACAATGAAAAGATAATCGTGTATTCATTAGTATCACGACCACAAATTATCCATGCACTACGGCCAAAGATAATTGTGTATTCATTAGTATCACGACCACAAATTATCCATGCACTACGGCCAAAGATAATTGTGTATTCATTAGTATCACGACCACAAATTATCCATGCACTACGGCAAAAGATAATCGTGTATTCATTAGTATCACGACCACAAATTATCCATGCACTACAGCCAAAGATAATTGTGTTTTCAATTACTATTATGATTATGCGAGAACAATCCTCGGTCATAATCATACCAAGTCCATCTATCTATACTACAGCCACGTATGACTTTCAACATAATATAAGCATGAGGATAATGATATAAAGAATCAATCAAATGAGATAAAGGATAAATATTAAACATTTATAATATAATTTATCCAGATTCAAGAATATCCCCATGTTTTCAATCACTTAATAATCTCATAATCTAATATCATTAATATTATAACAATATTTTAATCACTTCTTAAATTTATAAACAATTTATTTTAATTGTTTACGCTTTTACCATATAATGCATTTAATCATTCAAAAATGCCATACTCATAAAATATCATCACCAATTATCAAATCCCTCATCAAAAAATATGTATATACTCTATATAGGATTCTCTAGCCATAAAATCCTATTTTCAACTTTGTTACTTCACATAACATATTTAACTCATATGTTCAGAATTAAACTATTTTCATGAAAAATACCAAATCAGTCCCAAAATATTTCTTTTCTGGGATTTAGCATAATATAGTCCCATAATGAAAATATATTTTCTCGAATTTTTAAAATTCATTTACTATTTTTCAAAAATCAATTTCTAATTAATTCCTTAAGAAATTAGCTACCTCAAGTTTAACTCCAAAATTCCCAAATCTTGGCAGGACCTTACACATGTTAACGTGAGCCTCCAGTTTAAATTTCATGGTCATCTGAGTTATAGAACTCCGGTTATAGCGCTTTTTATCGGGAAAACCTAAATATTGAAATAGTCATAACTTGCTCATTTTAAGTCGTAATGAGCTCATTTTTGGACAGGAGGTACTTTATACCATATACTTTCATGTCCCAAAAGGCCAGAATTTTTCTCATAATTTAAGTGGCCGAAACAGCCTCTCTAAAATCATGGCGAAGCTTTTTTTCGGTTTTTTGCAGCTTTGCACTCCTTTGCTAAAATCAGTCCACACAAAAATCTACAACACCTTTTCCAGTAATTCCACTTGGATTAGTTAGGTAACTCATAGATCTAACTCTAGGACTTGACCACATTCAAAAATTCAAAATATAATAGGAGATATGGTCAATTGAATTTCATGTTACGTTTTTTCACCAAAATCTGATTTTCAACTCTTTGTGATTTCTAAGAAACTTTCATGTTTTCACATACTAACCAACATAACTCATCATAAAACTTACTAATACTTCATATACCCATGATTTTCATCAGTCCTATGCTTTTATTATGACTTTCATCATAAACCACGTAAACTATTCATTTTAGTTGAAGAAATATTTGAGGGTTTAAGAAATGGGTTTTATACTGGGGTCCAATACAAAATTGATTTCACGCTCTAGGTAGGCTAGGAAGTCTTCAAGAATACGTCAAGAAATTTATTAATGATAGAAATATCATTCAAAATCGTGACTCTCATCCAAGACTTGGATAAGACGTCACATTGATACCAATCGTGACTTCTATCCCTTAACTTGGATAGCACCTCACAATGATACCTATCACTTGCACATCTTCAAATCCACGCGTCTCCTAAAGTAAAGTCCGGCGGTGCATTCCACACAAGGAAGTTAACAACGAAAGGATCAGGGCTCTTTACTTATGGCTTGATATAACAGTGATTAACTTTAGGGTTTGGTTACTTTGAATTCGTATAACAGGTTGGTTATGAATATAAAAGCTAACAACCTTACGAAAAGCATGATGAGTAGTTAACCAATTGATTCCTAAAATCACATCAAAGGCAAGTATTTTCAAAAAGATAAGATCGACAGGTAACGTGAAAGTGTTTATTTGAATCAAACAAGATTTAAAAATAGTAGCGGTAACGAAGGCTCCTACTAACGAAGTTTCAACCAATAAGTCAAAGTCTAACTTCTCCGGAATCAAATTTAAACGTTGAACGCAACTAGGTGAAATAAAAGAGTGGGTAGAACTGGTATCTAACACGGTATAGACTTCGCAAGAGCTTATGATTACTTACCCGTGATAATCTTATTCAGGTTCCTCGTCACGAGAAAAAAAACGCTCTCTTAAAAACCACGGCTTTGGTTTGTATCGGGACATGACCTTTGGTGCCTCCATCCTAGTTGAATTTGTCTTGATGAAACGACAAAATCGAGCTAAGTGACCTTCTCTTCCACAATTATAACATGCTTTGATGGCATGGCGCAGATTCGGACTAATGTGTCCCTCTCCTCGCATTTGAAGCATACAATAGGTGGTCCTTCTCCTTCCTTAACAATGGTGTTGGTGCCGACATCTTTCCATCATTGTTGAATCTCTTTTCTTGAAATGTCCATTCTTATTATTTTGGCCTCGATTACCACCAAGTGGTTACCATATCTCGCCTGTTGATTCCTCCACGCTTGTTGTCACCGCTTCGATGACTACTCGCTAGTATTATAATTTTATGGTCGCTCTCTTTTTAGTTCGTTGACTCGTTATCGCGCTCCAATAACCGAGCCCTATTCACAACATCTAAATACAAACACTGTCACAAAACAAGGGTTAATTAACATGCAACATATTATCCCTATACTCTGACCGACCAATTAAATACCAAATAAACTTAGGTAGGTCATACTAGCGAAGGAATTTCCGTCTCTCCCTCCTAGTTCTTATCTCACATCTTAGCTGTGGATCATATCCCTAAGCTCGATACCAACCGCGACGCCCCCTAAAATTAGGTATACGCCACCCATCTTGGGTCGCCACTTACATGGTACATAAATTCAAATACAACTTACTAACCTAATCGCCGTGTACAATATGACATAAACCGTGAGTTTGAATACAAATATTGTCTACTAGATATTATACAAACTCAAAAGGAGTCCTCATTACAACTATTATCACACTATTTCACGAATAGTGAGGACTACTAGTGCTATCCTCTCGACCATTACTCCGCTTTCCGACTCGTCCAAATAATGTTCTCATTTCTCAAGAGAATAAAGTGAAAGAAAGGGTGAGCTCAACTAGCCCAAGAAGAAATATTATGACTAAGATAATGCGTAATAAATTATCATTAGCCTTCAACAAATGTTAAACCGATAAAATACAATAGACAACCCGGTTTAATCTGCAATGAATATGCAATCCATTAAAAGAGTCAAGTAGAGAATAAAGTCTACTATCTTTTAGGTTTTAAAAGGTTTTCATCAATTTTTATCACCGAGACTCAATTTTAATAAATAAACCACCACATCTAATCATCCCCGTACCACCTGGCCAAGGATTTTCATCAAATTATCAATGGTCATGACTATACCGAATCACCCCGGTCATAATCATACCAAAAACTATCCATCATCGCATTACAGCCATCGAGGACTTTTGTCACATCATTTATATCAAGTCATGATTATTATACCGAATGATCCTCGGTCATAATCATACTAAGTTCATCTATGCACGTAAGCCAAAGATAACATAATATAACATGAGGATGATGACAATGACATAATAATTCAATAAAACAAGTTCAAGAATTATTTAATCCATGAATTATTAACGCCCAAATTGTCAACATGATATCGTTTTTCAGAGTAAAATTCAAGAATGATCGGAAGAATATTTCCATGAAAAGATATTGGATGAAACGCAAATATCAAGGATATTCTACTAATTTCATGGAGTATAGAAGTCAAAGTTTTAACCAACCTGGGGGTATAATAAAGAATGGAATAACAAAAGAAATCACCATGCATGCAGATTGCATGGACAAAGTTATTCCAATGTAATAATAATAACGGAACGGTCGTCGTGAAATTCACACCATTGGATGTTCCAATGTAGTAATAATAAAGATGGAACCGGATCCTGTAAAACACATGATAGGATATTCCAACAGTAATGATAAAGACGGAACCAGTGTCGGTGTAAAACACATGCATGAGGATGTTCCAACAGAATAATAAAGACGGAACCAGTCCTGTAAAACACATGCATGTGATGTTCCAAATGTAATAATGTAAGAATGTCACCAAGTATAGGGTAAAATGGCAGATACAAAAGTTATTCCAATGTAATAATAAGCAATGGAATAACATAAGGATTTCACCAAGTATAGGGTATGCCACAGATACAAAGTTATGTATAGGGTATGCCACTTTTACAAAAGTTATTCCAATGTAATAATAATGAATGGAATAATGTAAGTTCTCTTCAAGAAGAAAGAATAACACCCCTTACCGTAAAAAGAACCTGAATATAGAAGTAGTGAAGTAAGAAGTACTCTTCTTCTTTCTATAATTTTCTCTATAGCTTCTCTCTATAATTTCTCTCTAGAGTTTCAATGAATTCGTAAGAAAATAATGAAGGAATGAGCTTCTATTTATAGGAAAATGGAATGCATAGTAACTAATCCATGAACGGTCCAGATTGATTTATTTTAATGACATCCATATTTAAAGAAAAATCTTTTAAATAAAATATAATATATTCTATTTATATAAAACATTTTACTATGCAAAACACTATGCAATACTATGCAAAACACTATGCAAAACACTATGCAACACTATGCATAATAAAATATAATATATTCTATTTATAGAATAACTTTAATAAAGTATTCTATTTTATATAAAGATGTTTCGCTTTTATTACGTTAATAATAATAATAAACAAAACGTCATTATCGCTATAATAATTCATATTATTAATCGACAATAATGGAATCAAACCGAGTGACTTCTCACATAAGCATCAATAATCAATACCGCAGGTGCTACTATGCAACCAATAACGTACATCGTACTTTTACTACCGAGTAGTTCAACAAGAACTACGGTAAAACTTCCGCCGTTATTTCAATAAAATATTTTTGTCGCTTTCTCAATCAAACAATAATTACGCTAGGGTCCACCAATGATTGAGCCGTTATACGAATATTCCCCGCTAAACCGAATATTCCCGACCAATCGAATATAATATAACCACTTGCATACTTTGCAAAATTTATAAATACTACCCACAACTATAATATTTATCTCAAATTCACACCATAATATTAAAAATTATTTCGACAAAATTTAAATCTTTATTGATAAAATGGGTCTCACAAGACCCATCCCGATCACTGGTCTCACATCAACTGGCTTGCAATATCAAAGTTCTCGATCTTTATTTGAAATAGTTTTTAACGACTTATATCATCAGACCCTTCCTGATGCTACGCTGGGGCTGTCACCAACGGTTTGCAATATCGATTCTTTGATCTTCACTGAAGTAGTTTTCAACAGCTTATATCATCGGACCCTTCCCGATTCTACGCTAGGGTTGTCACCAACAGTTTCCAATATTGGATTCTCTGATCTTTGCTGAAGTAGTTTTCAATGGCTTATATCACCGGACTCTTCCCGATGTTACGCAGGAGTTTTCGCCAATGGTTTGAATAACTGGAACCCTCTCTGATGCTACACTGGAGCTTTCACGGACAGTTTACAGAAGATTCTCAAACTTGTGAAGTTTGACATTCCGGTTCAGGGTTTCAGGCCTTTTATGCTCAATCGCGTAGAACCTTTTTTCTAATTTGACTTTTTAGCTTTAGGGGACCCTGCTATGACTAAAATTTGATCAAGTCAGAGGGGGTGGGACCCACCCTGGGTTACCACAGGTCTACCTACGGCTACCGCAGGTAGACTCACGATAGACTGCGGGTGGATTTAAAGCCCCCTAGCCCTTCTAAAGTCATTTTTAACTTGAAAGCCTCTCAAAAATTCAAACCTTCTAGCTCAGATCTACTCAGGTCGGACTGCTTTTCGCGAAATCCTTTACCTTACAATTTTTTTGCACAACCCTGGTAACGTTTACATCCTTTCTTTTCAAGTTTGACCGTTAGAATGTTAGATTTCATGCGATATGGGTTTAAACGCAATGTATCAAATATGTATGCATAGATGACTTAATAAAATGTACCAACTTAGTAAATACTTGTATTTTACCATGCTAAACATTTCGGTATAAAAACATTTCATTTTTGTAACATTCAATTTTCACCCTATTTAGCTGGTTTATTCATCCTATTTGTGGACATATGAACATGAATTTTTCAAATAAATATACACATGGTAATTTCGCTACCATTGTGAGTTTAATTTTAATGTTTTTCACCTATATGAAATGCTCATATTTTTTGGTTGGTGTTGTAATGACCGTGAATTTTGAACTCCTTATTTAATTAAATATGTGATTTAATTTTTAATGAGTTAGTTTTGTGAGTTTATTTAAACCATATGTGGTTATGTGAATTTATGAAATGATTAAAGGGACGCCCCAAAATAGGTATACATCATCCATTCTGAATCGCCAAATACATAGTACATAACTTAAATACAAACTTAATTAATACAACTATCGTGTAAAATACGACAAAACATAACTAAGAGTTTAATCATGAATATTGTCTTCTAGATAATATCCACACTCAAATTCAGTCTTATTACAATTATTATCACATTATTTCACAGAATAGTGAGAACTACTAATGCAACCATCTGGACTATCAATCCATTCCCCAACTAGTCCTAGCTATATTCTCATTTCCTGAAGAGAACAGTGAAAGAAAGAGTGAGCTCAACTAAACCAGTAAGAAATATTATGACTGAGATAATGCAGAATAAATTATCCTTAGCCTTCAATTGTATAACAACTGATAGAATATAATAGACAACAAGTTTTAGATCAACAACTGCAGCGGAATAAGTAATCCATTAGAAGAGTTAAGTAGAGCATGATATCTACTATCTTCTATGATTTAAAAAGTTTATCATCAATTTTATCGATGAGACTTAGCTTAATAAATAATCCACATCATCGAATCATCTCTGCACTACGGGCAAAGGATATTCTTTAGTATCACGACCACGAATTATCCATACACTACGGGCCAAGGATAATCGTGGGACTATGGTCACGCCCATAAAACAATTCATCTTTTTCACCCTTGGAAGATGGTCATGATCATACCAAAACCATCCATCAATGCATAATAAACGAGGACTTTTATACATCATTTGTAAACCTACTAATCAGAATAACCCATTTTCTATATAAATAAATAAGAAATTTTATGTATATTTTTTTTTTATTATTATTTTAAGGATGAGGATTTGTACAAGATAATGTGTATATGTATTTATGTGGTAAATAAAATATATTTATTACATGAATATTTACAAATAATTTTATTTTAGAATTATTGATTATTATAAAGTATATTCTTATAATAATTAATTTATAGTAGAAATGTTTTATTAATTATTTTCCATGAAAATATAATTATATATTATTTAAATAATATATGAAATGATTTTTAGAATAATTATAATAATTATTTTATTATATGAAATTTTGTACAGATTATTAAGTTAATTATTTTACCTTAATTAATAAGGTTAAATATGAAGAATAAATCGATATGGAATCCAAACCCTAATTTTGGATTTTTATCAATGGATGAGAATAATAATATAATAATATTATATTTTGATTTTTCAGTGCTATAAATATGTACTTTATGTACGTATTGAAGATGGTTGGCCAATTATGGTGTTTAATTTCAAAACCCTAATATTAATTGGTTAAACCCTAGTTTTACGGGGGGAAACCCTAATTTGAAAATCAATTGTGATCAGTTTAAGATCGTTATATAACTGTGTTATATGTTTTATGTTATGTATAAAATGATTAATTAGGTAAACCCTAATTAAAAATTTAGAAACCCTAAATAATTTTTAGAAAACCCTAAGTTATTAAAACCCCTAATTTTAAATGCTAAACCCTAATTTAAAACTCAAATTAGAGTTCAAGATTGATTGGTGATTGTGTTAATGTGATTAATTAACAAGTATTAGAATTACAATTGTTAATTACGGAAACCCTAAATTGTTCAACCCTAATTACTAAACTAGAACCCTAATTTAGTAATTGGAAACCCTAATTATAATTTTGTAACCCTAATTATCAAAATCATAAACCCTAATTGCTAAATTAGCAAAGTTAATTATAATTAGTGATTTTAAACCCTAATGTTCCTGTATAAAGTAATTAGAAAATTAATTTAATTAAGGAAACCCTAATTTCAAAATTTTAGAAACTAAAATTTATTTGATTTTATGCAAACCCTAAATTAGAAATCCTAAATTGTTTTATGCTAAATTTTTAGGGATAAACCCAAAGGGTCAAACCCTAAGGTTTTAAACAAATGACAAGAATGCCATTAAAGGTTTAAGCGAAAAGACCTTTATACCCCCTCTTGCATTATTGGAAGCCAAGTGTTAGAGTTTTTTGGGGTTGTTGTGACAAACCAACAACCCCATGTGATGAAAAAATCAACATAAATCAAGTCTCTATATCATCCATTACATGCATATCAGCACTTATATATAGATAGAGAGAGAAAAAAAATCATTTTCTCACTTATTTTTTTTGTCCAACTCTCAACCAAGCTCTCTCTCTCTAAAACACACGAATTTATAACATATCGGTCCCCTAAAACATTTCACAATCATCATAAACATCATAAGCAAATCAAAATTGATCAAAGAAGGTATAAAACCCTAGCATGAAATCGACCATAAATTTGTTGTTAGATGTTAGATTTTTTTTTGTTAAACATGTTATATAAGGTGTCTAATGATGATGATCGGGTTGCTAGATGTTAGATCCATAACATCTAGAGGCTCTGGATTTGAAGATTTTCAAAATCTGGAAAAATTTTGTTTTGTGGTCCGACAACCAATGTCGTGACTCACATATTTCATTTCATTGTTTATGATTTTTGTTGTTTAAATGTTTAAATATGTAGTATGTTATGATATCTTTAAATGGAACAAGAATCGGTGTCATATTATGGTCTATAGATGTCAAGTTATTAATGGTCAAAAGTCGTTGACCGTACCATATGACCAAACGCTTTTCGGGTAACCCAAAAAATGTGCCTGTAAATGGTCCTGATAAAAGCTTTTTTAGGCTTCGGATCTCTCTGTATTGTTCTTATTTATGTTTTTGTTGTAATATGTTGTAGTATGTTAGTTGAGCTTTACATCCATGCTTTTATAACATTTTTAGATATCATATATATTGGGGATGGTCAAAAAAGTAAAGTAGACGTTAAATGGATCTTTTTACGGGTAACTAAAAAGTTCATAAAGAGCGATTGACTTCGCCACATGGTTTGACCGACTTTATATCTTGGCTATTGTTGTTGTTGTTATGATGATTTTGGATGTGATAGATCTATTTACTTACATGTGTTTGTTACACCGGAAGCCTTAAATCACTAAAACATTACACATAGAAACAAGTAGTGGAAGCCCAGTAGTAAGTAGTCAAATGTTCTTTCATTTCGGGTAAACTGAAAAATGAAGAACAACTCGACGACTTGTTTTGGCTCTAGATCTCATTTTGGTTATGTTATTATGATGATGTTTGTTGTTGGATCTTGTAGTCTTGCATCTGTACTACATGATCGGACCAATCAACATGCCCGTAAACAAATTTATCAAAATTTAATCAATGGTCAAACTAGCTACCACCTCAACGACAGCATCAAGTTACGGGTTTCATGAAGAACACTGAAGAACACTATATAGCGACAGTTTGGTCACTATAGGTGGTCTTTAGCTATGAATTAATATTATAAAAATTAATTATTTAATTAAATAAATATAAAAAATAGTAGTTTTAATTATTAAAAAATACAAAATAAATTATTAAAAATTATTTTAAATTCCAAAAATTAGTTTTTAATTATTTTGAATATATTTCATAAATATTTAATATTTTTGAAATATTATTAGTATTTAATTTATTTAATTATAATATTAAATAAATTAGTTAAAAATGATTTTAATATTTGAAAAATCATTTAAAATTATATTATGATATAAGAAAATATTTTAAGTTATTTTTAATGACTTTTAATATTTTGTGATGAATTTCATTAATAAATTAATATTAATGATAATTAAGTTATTTACTAAATGAATTAAATAAATTGATTAAAAATGATTTTATTATATTAAAATCATTTTAAATAATAATAAGGTATTTATTTAAAAATATTTTAAGTTATAAAATATAACTTTTAATATTTAAAGGTAAATTTTATTAATTAATTATTATTAATGATATTAAAGGTTATTTAATAATTATATTAAATAAATTAGTTTAAAAATGATTTTATATTATAAAAATCATTTTAAATGAAAATAAAGTGTTTAAAAGATATTTTAAGTTATAAAATATAACTTTTAATATTTAAAGGATAATTTAATATTAATAATTTAATATTAGTGATTATTAATTTATTATTAATGATATTAAATTTATTTAATAATTATATTAAATAAATAGTTTAAAAATGGTTTTATTAATTTAAAAATCATTTAAAAAGGATATAAATGAATTAAAAATATTTTAAGTTATAATTAATGACTTTTAATATTTTGATAAATAAAACATTAATACTTTAATATTAATGATAATTATTTAAAATAATTTTAAATGTTTTAAAAATCATTTAAGGGTAATATTAATACTTTAAAATATTTTAAGTTATTATAAATAACTTTAATATTTTGGAAATGATTTCATTAATAGTTTAATATTAATTAAATATTAATGATAATAGAATTATTTAATATTTAAATCATTTAATAATGATTCGATGTTTGAAAATTCATGATAAATTATAATAAATGTTTTAAAATTATATTAAGTCATTTAAAAATAATATGATCGATATTTATAGATATCGAGTTTATGAATAGAGTCTTAGACTCGATAATTACTCGATAAAGCCGCTTGCAGACAATCAACGTGTTTTCGTAAATTGATCCGGACTTAGATAATTTGATTAGATATGTGATTATTTGTGATTCAAATGGTTGTTAAACATGGGTAATAATGTGATTAGGTTATGTCTTGCGATCGCAAAATGCTAGTATTATGTGTTATAGATATATTGTTCTAATCGAACGAATGATCCGATTAATGATAGGTCGTGATATAAAAGATAAAACTAAGTTGTGAATCGTAAGCGGTAAGATCAGCAAGTATCTTACCTTTGCATTTTCTTTATATCTGAATGGACATGAGTAAGAATATTTATGAATTATATTATTATTGCATGCATTATTAACCCTATATTATATACGCCATTGATTATCAACATGTTAGTATATGGTAATTCAGATATATATATTCTGTTCGTTAATTTCTATAAATGGTTATACAAGTGTCCCCACTTGGATAATCATTGTATTTAATCACATGTTGATACACCTTTGTCAATTACCCGTATATATATATATATATATATATATATATATATATATATATGTTGAATTATAGATTATTATTGAACAAGATAAAACCTTTGATTTGGAAACCGAGATAAGTATGAACATCCCTACACGGGGAAAACTTTTTTATGCGCCCAGGTGGATGAGAGTGAACGATACCCTCGTTCTTGCATATAGTATTGATCAATGCAGGGCATAACGGCCTAATCACCCCCCGTGCCCGTAAGTTATGACGGTTTGCAGATGAATTTCTATTTAACCTATTCGAAAAATTGAAAACAATGTTCATAGCATGTCACCTAAACCCTATTTATAGTCAGTACGTAGTTTCAAAAATTTGGTATAGAATTGATATATTATTATCATTGGTACAGATTACTTCACAACTGTTGAATCGTTGTAGAAGGGTAGTATAAAGAAAACATTTAAATTCTTTCAAATTATATATATATATAATTGCTATTACTTGATTGGGCACTCAAATGCTCATCCTTGCTTAATTTAAATGTTTTCACTAAGTGGTGAACAACAGAGAGCTGCGCTAAGAACAAAGGAAAAGGAAAGGTTGTTGAATGAGAGAAATGCTATGTTATGTAATAGTTAACTTTATTAAGACAAATATGATATATATTATCTATCATGGGTTGTAATGAATGTTTAAAGGTTACGTACTTGGGATTAGACTCGATGATATGTAAATTAAGTTGATCTTTATATTATATTTATTATTAGTATTATTATTATTATTAGTATTATTTATTCCCATTTGGGGGCTCATAGAAATGGTATCGTGAAGCAATTTCTGAAGTTCGAGGTCTCAAGTACCGACTTTGTGGGGCTCTATAGGGGGGTATCGAGCTTAGGGGGTTAAAAACCTTATAAGGTGCTATGGTTAGACCTTAGGCTATAACCTTAGAACAGAGGGAAACGTTGAAAATATAAATAACGTTGAAAATATAAGTTTAAAAAGATGAATTGACTAAATTCATCGTCAAACAAAATAAAAGATAACTTATATAAAACTATTATTTGATGTGTGTATATACTATATGCTAATCGGGATAATTTTTGTGTGTAGATGTCGGTGGAAAAGGCTTGTTATATGCATATAGCATGAAGAAGAATCAAACCCATACACCGAGAAATGATATCGAAGTCAATAAATGAAATAGAGGCTCACAATGAAAATAACTTCGGACGAGGTGGTTATTGTAGAAAATGTAATACCGGAGATCAGGAGATGGTGGAGGTGATGAGATAGTGATTCGGACACTAAAGTTGAAGTCGATCAAGCATCAACGGAGGTGCGCAGGATCCGAGGAACAAGGTTTCTTCTCTGGAAAGGCGTGGGAGATAGAAAAAAAGTCATTGAATAGTCGATTCGTCAAGCGTTAATAGAAACAATGGAAGAACAAGATAAGTTTAAATCCAAATTGATCGGATGGGAGCCACAAGCAACACGTCGTGCAACTCCGAAAGCAAGAAGGGAAAAGAAAGATAGAAGACCATGATTTAGGAAAATCCAATAAGAAGAAAAGGAAAAGAATATGTTATCTATGCAGTTGAGGGACATACCACACTGTTTTGTCCTGACTACAAACTAGGAGCATGTTTTATATGTGGGATAGAAGATCATCAAATGAAAAAGTTGTCCAAGGAAAAGGTAATAATAAATAAGTAGTATAGGTCCTGTGATGTAGGTGTGTTTAATGTAATATATATGATAAGTATATCGTTTAATGTAATGTTCTCCAACTTTTGTATTGATCAAGTTTGTAAATCCCGACTTTTGTAGTCACAAAGGATAAGCGATGTTTAAAGCATTATATGCTATATGTATGTAAATATTCGTTAAATGAATATGAATCTATGTTTGAGTAATGAAACAAGTTTAATATATTAAACTTATGCGATAAGGTTTAGAATGTAAGTTAAATTTATGATTTATTTAATCGAGATAATGCCGCCAAGACGTCGAACTCAAATCAAAAGGGCGAAAGAATCATCAACAACGTTGAGAGGACAACAACAAAGTAGACTCGATGCAACACTTTTAAACATGGTAGCACAAGCTATATGCAACAAGGAATACTAGTCATTGGGAATCATTAGGATAATCTCTTAGCAAACTTCAAAGACTTTAAGGTGTAGGGGACCGCCGAATTCAAAGGTACAACCGTGACCTGTTGAAGCCCAAACTTGGGTCAAAGAGATTGAAAAAGCATTTGTGGTAGCTAGGGTAGATGAAGGGGGAAAGACCTTTTGCCACTTACATGATGAAGGGTGAGGCAAATTTTTGGTGGGAAGCGAATCGTGTGAGGGCGTGAGAAGGTGTAGTCGTTGGGATAGGTTTAAAACTTTGTTTTTCAAAATTATTTTTCACCTAGTATGCGAGCTAGGATGGAGGTGAAATTTTTAGAGTTGAAGCGAGGAAAACATGATGGTGTCGAGAATACGCCTAAAATTTAATGAGTTAGCTAGGTTTGCCTCGCATCAAGTTGACACTGAGGCTAGGAAAGAGAGAAGGTTTGAAGTGGGATTAAAACCCGGCTCTACAACAAGGTGGGGTGTTGCAGATCCCTACATTTGCAAAGACTCATGGAGAAAGGTGATTATTGCTTTGAGGAGGGAGTGAGGCTATGAGCCTCTACAACAAGGAGATGAAGAATAAGGGTAAGACCGAAGGAGCTGGGAAGGTAGGAATTAATAGTGGGAGCAGGAGTGGAGATGGAAAGAGGAAGGGGAACTACGTTGGGAATGTCCAGGTGAAATAAGAAGGTGTTAAGAAGCCAGCGGTACAGTGCAAGACTTGTGGAAAGAACCACTCTGGGGAATGTCTGAAGGGAAAATTTGTTTGCTATAAGTGCGGGCAGGAGGGCCATATCTCTCCCAACTGCCCCAATCCTAGGATGAATAGTGGGTGTTTTCTGTGTGGATCGACTGAGCACAAGGTGAAGGATTGTCCGAAGAGGAGGGCGGAGGTAGGAAGTGTGAACACGGGCACTGGCAGCGGGACTTTAGCAATCACGGGACCTACGTCATCAAACAAACCAACAAAATCAACAGCAAGGGTCTACAACATGACGGTCAAGGATACGATGGCGGTGGCAATAGAACTCGTGTATTATTCATCTAACTTTTAGTTTTTTTTATTATACATGATTTTCCTATATATAGTAAATTATTTTATAAAGAAATTTTGAAGGAGGAATTTGAGTTCTTTTAGAAATCAAATTTTCGTTTAATCAAAAAGACAAGCTTTATGTGAATAGTTAAAGATCAGTTAGATCAAATTATGATCGAGATCTACTTTGAAATGATTGTGTATGCTATGTACCTTGTATGTATATAGGTTTTAAAAGCGGTGATTAGGGGACTAATCTTTATAAGGGAGGTGAATGTAACAACCCGATATTTTCTATATAAATAAATAAAAAATTTTATGTATAAATTTTTTTTTATTATTTTAAGGATGAGGATTTGTACAAGATAATGTATATATGTATTTATGTGGTAAATAAAATATATATTATTACATGAATATTTACAAATAATTTTATTTTAGAATTATTGATTATTATAAAGTATATTCTTATAATAATTAATTTATAGTAGAAATGTTTTATTAATTATTTTCCATAAAAATATAATTATATATTATTTAAATAATATATGAAATGATTTTTAGAATAATTATAATAATTATTTTATTATATGAATTTTGTACTGATTATTAAGTTAATTATTTTACCTTAATTATTTAAGACCGTTATATAAGCTGTGTTATATATTTTTTATGTTGTGTATTAAATGATTAATTAGGTAAACCCTAATTAAAAATTTAGAAACCCTAAATAATTTTTAGAAAATCCTAAGTTATTAAAAACCCTAATTTTAAATGCTAAACCCTAATTTAAAACTCAAATTAGAGTTCAAGATTGATTGGTGATTGTGTTAAAGTGATTAATTAACAAGTATTAGAATTACAATTGTTAATTATGGAAACCCTAAATTGTTTAAACCCTAATTACTAAACTAGAACCCTAATTTAGTAATTGGAAATCCTAATTATAATTTAGTAACCCTAATTATCAAAATTGTAAACCCTAATTGCTAAATTAGCAAAGTTAATTATAATTAGTGATTTTAAACCCTAATGTTCCTGTATAAAGTAATTAGAAAATTAATTTAATTAAGGAAACCCTAATTTCAAAATTTTAGAAACTAAAATTTATTTATTTTTTTTTTGTGCAAACCCTAAATTGGAAATCTTATATTTGATTTGTGCTAAACCTTAGGGTTAAACCTCAAGGGTCAAACCCTAAGTGTTTGCAAGAATGACAAGAATACTATTAAAAATAATAAGGCCAAAAATATTTTAAGTTATAAAATATAACTTTTAATATTTAAAGGTAAATTTCATTAATTAATACTTATTAATGATATTAAAGTTATTTAAATTATATTAAATAAATTAGTTTAAAAATGATTTTAATATTATAATAATCATTTTAAATGAAAATAAAGTGTTTAAAGATATTTTAAGTTATAAAATATAACTTTTAATATTTAAAGGATAATTTCATTAATAATTTAATATTAATAATTATTAATTTTTTTATTAATGATATTAAATTTATTTAATAATTATATTAATTAAATAAATAGTTTAAAATGGTTTTATTAATTTAAAAATCATTTAAAAGGATATAAATGAATTAAAAAAAATTATAAAATAAGGTATAAGACTTTTAATATTTTGATAAATAGTACATTAATATTTAAATATTAATGGTAATTATTTAAAATAATTTTAATTGTTTTAAAAATTATTTAATGGTAATATTAATAGACTTTAGAAAAAATATTCTAAGTTATTATAAAAACTTTAATAATTTTGGAAATAATTTCATTAATTGTTTAATATTAATTAAATATTAATGATAATAGAATTGTTTAATATTTAAATCATTTAATAATGATTTTGATGTTTGAAAATTGTTGATAAATTATAATAATGTTTTTAAAAAATATTATAATTAAAAAAATTTAAAAATAATACGAGTGATACTTATATGATATTGAGTTATGGATTAAGTCTTAGAGTCTAGAATTACCCGAACTTAGATAAGCCAACGCGGGTATAACCAAACATGTTTTAAATTGATCTCGGACTTAGATAACTTATTTTCCGGGTAACCTAGAAAACTTAAGAGCAATGATCTCTCGATGTTGTTTTTGATGTTTTTATATCTTTTGATGTTTTTGTTTGTTTAATCGATTTTATTAATGGGATCTATAATTTACATGTTGTTTTATGGATTGAAGGTTTTAAATCACAAAAACAAATACAAGATAAGATTTTAAAAGTTGGAAAAGTTAAGACGGAACGAATTAGTCGATCGAATTCGTTTTTTCATTTCGGATAAATGTTTGATAGTAAAATGAAAAACATGTTATCTTGACATCTTGTTCATGGCTCCGATCTAAATAGCACAAGTTGTAGGTAAAATTGTTTGTCATTTGTTTCTTTTTTGGTAACCAAAAATGAAGAACATTTAATAATTACTTTTCATTCAATATCTTATTAAGTTATGTTATGAATGTTTATATTACAATTGGATAATGTAGTAATTTAAAGATTAAAATGTAGTATTTAATAATATCATCAGTGTAAAAAAAAAATATAGGTTTGATTAAATAATATTAAAAGATTAAAAATGAAGAACACTATATAAATGGCATTTTTATGTCACTATAAGTGGTCTTGAAGAACACTATAATGATTATTTTGCATAATTAATTAATTTAAAAAAATGATTTATAAAATTAATTATTTTAATTAAATAAATAAAAAAAAATATTTTTAATTATTAAAAAATACCAAATAAATTATTAAAAATTATTTTAAATTCTAAAAATTAGTTTTTATTTATTTTAAATATATTTCATAAATATTTAATATTTTGAAATATTATTGGTATTTAATTTATTTAATTATAATATTAAATAAATTAGTTAAAAATGATTTTAATACTTGAAAAAATTTATTTTAATTTATGAATTAAATATTTTAATTATTTAATATTTTGTAATTTAAATTAAATTAATAAATTAATATTAATTATAATTAATTTATTTACTAAATGAATTAAATAAATTGATTAAAAATTTTTTATTATAACTTTTATAATAAATATTTAAAAATATTTTAGGTTATAAAATATAACTTTAATATTAAGGTAAATTTCATTAATTAATTTAAAATAAATTTAATTAATATATAATTAAATTAAATTGAATAATTATTAATATTAAACCCTATTTTAAAAATAAAATTAAAAATATTAATTAAAAATAATTTTATTAAATAATAAATCATTAATAAAATAATAAGGTATTTAAAAATATTTTAAGTTATAAAATATAATAATTTTTTAATATTTAAAGGTAAATTTCATTAATTAATTATTATTAATGATATTAAAGTTATTTAATAATTATATAAATAAATAAATTAAAATGATTTTAATATTATAAAATCATTTTAAATGAAAATAAAGTGTTTAAAGATATTTTAAGTTATAAAATATAATTTTTTAATATTTAAAGGATAATTTATTAATAATTTAATAATTAATAATTTAATATTAATTTTTATTAATGATATTAAATTTATTTAATAATTATATTAAATAAATAGTTTATTTGATTGGTGATTGTGTTAAAGTGATTAATTAACAAGTATTAGTATTACAATTTAATTGGAAATCCTAATATAATTTTAACCCTAATTATCAAAATTTAATTGCTAAATTAGCAAAGTTAATTATAAAATAAACCCTAATATAAAGTAATTAGAAAATTAATTTAATTAAAGAAAACCCTAATTTCAAAATTTTAGAAACTAAAATTTATTTAATTTTTTGTCAAAACCCTAAATTGGAAATCTTATATTTGATTTGTGCTAAACCTAGGTTTAAACCTAAGGGTCAAACCCCAAGTGTTTGCAAGAAACAAAAATACTATTAAATAATAAGGTATTTAAAAATATTTTAAGTTATAAAATATAACTTTTAATATTTAAAGGTAAATTTCATTAATTAATACTTATTAATGATATTAAAGTTATTTAATAATTATATTAAATAAATAGTAAAATGATTTTAATATTATAATAATCATTTTAAATGAAAATAAAGTGTTTAAAGATATTTTAAGTTATAAAATATAACTTTTAATATTTAAAGGATAATTTCAATAATTTAATATTAATAATTATTAATTTTTATTAATGATATTAAATTTATTTAATAATTATATTAAATAATAGTTTAAAAATGGTTTTATTAAAAAAATCATTTAAAAGGATATAAATGAATTAAAAAAAAATTAAGTAATGATTAAAGACTTTTAATATTTTGATGAGTACATTAATATAAATATTAATGGTAATTATTTAAAAAAATATTAAAAATGGTAATTATTTAAAATAATTTTAATGTTTAATAAAATTAATATTAAATACTTTAAAATATTTAAAGTTATTTAAAAACTTTAATATTTTGGAAATAATTTCATTAATTGTTTAATATATTAAATATATGATATATTGTTTAATATTTAAATCATTTATAATGATGAAAATTCATGATCTTAAATGTTTTAAAATTATTATAAGTCATTTAAAAAATTACCGATATAAGTTACGAGGGATAGAGTCTTAGACTAGAATTACCCGATAAAGCCGTAAATACATCGGTACAGACATGTTTTAGAAATTGATCCGGACTTAGATAATTTTATATATATATTGAATTATAGATTATTGTTGAACAAGATAAAACCTTTGATTTGGAACCCAAACATAAGTATGAACATCCCTACACGGAAAAACTTTTACGCACCCAAGGCGGACTTGAGTGAACGATACCCTCGTTCTTGAATGTAGTATTGATCAATGCAGGGCATAACAGGCTGATCACCCCCGTGCCCATAAGTTATGACGGTTTGCAGATGAATTTATGTTTAACCTATTCGAAAAATTGAAAACAATGTTCATAGTATGTCACCTAAACCCTATTTATAGTCAGTACGTAGTTTCAAAAATTTGGTATAGAATTGATATATTATTATCATTGGTACAGATTACTTCACAACTGTTGAATCGTTGTAGAAGGGTAGTATAAAGAAAACATTTAAATTCTTTCGATTATATATATATAATTGCTATTACTTATTGGGCACTCAAATGCTCATCCTTGCTTAATTTAAATGTTTTTTAAACTAAGTGTGAATAAACCAGAGAGCTCGCTAAGAATAAGGGAAAAAGGAAAGGTTCTTTGAATGAATGAAAGAAATGCTATGTTATGTAATAGTTAACTTTATTAAGACAAATATGATATATATTATCTATCATGGGTTGTAATGAATGAATTTAAAGGTTACGTATTACTTGGGATTCAGACTCGATGATATGTAAATTAAGTTGATCTTTATATTATTGTTATTATTATTAGTATTATTTCGCTCATAGAAATGGTATCGTGAAGCAGTTGGAAGTCGATCAAGCATCACCGGAGGTGTTGAGATCCGAGGAACAAGGTTTCTTCTCCGGAAAGGTCATGGAAATAGAAAAGTCATTAAATAGTGGGTTTCATCAAGCGTTAATAGAAACAATGGAAGAACAAGATAAGTTTAAAATCCAAATTGATCCGATTGAGCCTACAAGCAACACGTCGTGTGCTGACTCCGAGCAAGAAGGGAAAAGAAAGATGAAGACCAAGACTTAGGAAAATCCGATAAGAAGAAAAGGAAAAGAATATGTTATCTCATGCGGCATGAGGGACATACCACTACTGTATTGGCCCCGACTATAAACCAGAGCATGTTTTATCTCGTGGATAAGATCATCAGCAAAAGTTGTCCAAGAAAAAGGCGTAATAAATAAGTAGTATAGGTTACGTGATGTAGGTGTGTTTAATGTAATATATAGGATAAGTATGTCTACATTTAATGTAATGTTCTCCAACTTTTGTATTAATCAAGGTTGTAAATCCCACTTTTGTAGTCACGAGGATAACTGATGTTTAAAGCATTATGTCTTTATATATGTAAAAATATTCGTTAAATGAATATGAATCTATGTTTTAGTAATGAAACAAGTTTAATATATTAAATTTATGCGATAAGGTTTAGAATTTAAGTTAAATTTATGATTTAATTTAATCAGATAATGCCGCCAATACATCGAACTCGCAATCAAAGGGCAGAAAAATCTGTCAACAACATTGAGGGACAACAACAAGCAGACCCGATGCAACACTTTATAAATATGGTAGCACAAGCTATGCAGTAAGGAATACTAGTCCAGGGAATCAAATAGGATAATCTTAGTGAACTTCAAAGACTTTAAAGGTCAGAGGACCAGCGAATTCAAAGGTACAATTGACCCATTGAAGCCCAAACTTGGGTTAAAGAGATTGAAAAGCATTCGTGAAATAGCTAGGGTAGATGAAGGGTAGAAGCACTTTTTCCACCTACATGATGAAGGGGAGGCAACTTTTTGGTGGGGAAGCAAATCAAGCGAGGGCAAGAGAAGGTGTAGTTATAATGGGATAGGTTTAAAACTTTGTTTTTCAAAAAATTATTTTTCACCTAGTATGCAGGCTAGGATGGAGGTGAAATTTTTAAAGTTGAAGCAGGAAAACATGATGGTGTCAGAATACGTCTCGAAATTTAATGACTTAGCTAGGTTTGCCCTGCATCAAGTTGATACGGAGGCTAGGAAAGCGAGAAGGTTTGAGCTGGGATTAAAACCCTGGCTCTACAACAAGGTGGCGGTGTTGCAGATCCCTACATTTGCAAAGACTCATGGAAAAGAATATTATTGCTGAGGAGGGAGTGAGGCCATGAGCCTCACAACAAGGAGAGGAAGAATAAAGGGTAAGATCGAAGGAGTACAGAGGAAGGTAAGAATTAATAGTGGGGAGCAGGAGTGAGATGGAAGAGGAAGGGGAACAACGTTGGAATGTCCAGTGAAACAAAGAAGGTGTTAAGAAGCCAATATTATATTTAAAGGACTTTGTTATATAAGCGTATTTATGTTTTATGTTATGTATTAAATGATTAATTAGGTAAACCCTAATTAAAAATTTAGAAACCCTAAATAATTTTTAGAAAATCCTAAGTTATTAAAAACCCTAATTTTAAATGCTAAACCCTAATTTAAAACTCAAATTAGAGTTCAAGATTGATTGGTGATTGTGTTAAAGTGATTAATTAACAAGTATTAGTATTACAATTGTTAATTATGGAAACCCTATATTGCTAAACCCTAATTACTAAACTAGAACCCTAATTTAGTAATTGGAAATCCTAATTATAATTTAGTAACCCTAATTATCAAAATTGTAAACCCTAATTGCTAAATTAGCAAAGTTAATTATAATTAGTGATTTTAAACCCTAATGTTCCTGTATAAAGTAATTAGAAAATTAATTTAATTAAGGAAACCCTAATTTCAAAATTTTAGAAACTAAAATTTATTTAATTTTTGTGCAAACCCTAAATTGGAAATCTTATATTTGATTTGTGCTAAACCTTAGGGTTAAACCCTAAGGGTCAAACCCTAAGTGTTTGCAAGAATGACAAGAATACTATTAAATAATAAGGTATTTAAAAATATTTTAAGTTATAAAATATAACTTTTAATATTTAAAGGTAAATTTCATTAATTAATACTTATTAATGATATTAAAGTTAGTTAATAATTATATTAAATAAATTAGTTTAAAAATTATTTTAATATTATAATAATCATTTTAAATGAAAATAAAGTGTTTAAAGATATTTTAAGTTATAAAATATAACTTTTAATATTTAAAGGATAATTTCATTAATAATTTAATATTAATAATTATTAATTTTTTATTAATGATATTAAATTTATTTAATAATTATATTAAATTAATAGTTTAAAAATGGTTTTATTAATTTAAAAATCATTTAAAAAGGATATAAATGATTAAAAAAAAAATTAAGTAATGATTAAAGACTTTTAATATTTTGATAAATAGTACATTAATATTTAAATATTAATGGTAATTATTTAAAAATAATTTTAATTGTTTTAAAAATTATTTAACGGTAATATTAATACTTTAAAAATATTCTAAGTTATTATAAAAAACTTTAATATTTTGGAAATAATTTCATTAATTGTTTAATATTAATTAAATATTAATGATAATAGAATTGTTTAATATTTAAATCATTTAATAATGATTCCGATGTTTGAAAATTCATGATAAATTATAATAAATGTTTTAAAATTATTATAAGTCATTTAAAAATAATATGACTGATACTTACAGATATTGAGTTACGGGATAGAGTCTTAGACTCGAGAATTACCCGATAAAGCCATCGGTACACCGACATGTTTCAGAAATTGATCTGGACTTAGATAACTTATTTTTCTGGGTAACCTAGAAAACTTAAGAGCATGATCTCTGACAAGGTTTGACCAGCTTATATCTTTTGATGTTTTTGTTGTTTAATCGGTTTTATGTAATGGATCTCTAGCCTTACATGTTGTTTACACACTGAAGGTTTTAAATCACAAAAACAATACAAGATTAGCAAGTTGTGGAAGCCGGAAACTAGCCAGTCGAACTGTTCTTCATTTCTGGGTAACCCAGAAAATGAAGAACAGCTCTGACATCTTGTTCATGGCTCCAGATCTCCTTGGTTATGTGTTGTTTGGACATGTTTGTTGTTCGAACTTGTAGTCGTGCATTTGTACTACAATATCGGACTAACAACATGCCCGAAAGCGTTCTGAGATAATTAGTTAAATGTGGTATTTTTGGTAAGCGAGTATTAATATCTAGGTTTGCATGAAGAACATGAAGAACACCTATAGCGACAGTTATGTCACTATAGGTGGTCTTTAGCGACAGACAGTGCATTTTAATTAATTTAATTTCCAAAAATTAATTATTTTAATTAAATAAATAAAAAAAATAGTTTTTAATTATTAAAAATACCAAATAAATTATTAAAAATTAATTTAAATTCTAAAAATTAGTTTTTATTTATTTTAAATATATTTCATAAATATTTAATATTTTTGAAATATTATTGGTATTTAATTTATTTAATTATAATATTAAATAAATTAGTTAAAAATGATTTTAATACTTGAAAAATCATTTAAAATTATTTTAAGTTATTTTTAATGACTTTTAATATTTTGTAATGAAATTCATTAATAAATTAATATTAATTATAATTAAGTTATTTACTAAATGAATTAAATAAATTGATTAAAAATGATTTTATTATATTAAAAATCATTTTAAATAATAATAAGGTATTTAAAAATATTTTAAGTTATAAAATATAACTTTTAATATTTAAAGGTAAATTTCATTAATTAATACTTATTAATGATATTAAAGTTATTTAATAATTATATTAAATAAATTAGTTTTAAAATGATTTTAATATTATAATAATCATTTTAAATGAAAATAAAGTGTTTAAAGATATTTTAAGTTATAAAATATAACTTTTAATATTTAAAGGATAATTTCATTAATAATTTAATATTAATAGAGATAATTGAGAAACTCACTGCTTAAGTATTCACCACCTCAATCTGATCGAAAAATCTTAATACTTTTACCCGTTTGTTTCTCCACTTCACTTTTGAACTCTTTGAACTTTTCAAATGATTCAGATTTGTATTTCATTAAATACACATATCCAAATCTTGAGTGATCATCAGTGAATGTAATAAAATAAGAATACCCTCCCCGTGCATTCGTTGTCATAGGTCCACATACATCCGTGTGTACCAACGCTAACAACTCTATAACTCTTTCTCCTTTTCCACTAAAAGGAGATTTAGTCATTTTTCCCATGAGACAAGATTCACAACTTGGATATGATTCATAATCTGATAGCTCTAGGAGCCCATCTTTCTATAACTTGGATAATCTTGTTTCATTAATATGACCAAGTCTACAGTGCCACATATAGGTATAATTAACATCATCTCTTTTCTTTTTCTTAGTTTGTTCAATTTGAAGTATATTTTCATGCAAGTCAAGAATGTAAAGTCCATTTCTTAAATTACCAACACCATATAAAACATTATTATTATAAATAGAACAACTATTATTCTTTATTATAACGTCAAAACCATCCATATCCAATACAGATATTAAAATAATGTTTCTAATAAGTGATGGAACAAAATAACAATTATTTAAACTAATGGATTTCGCCCGTAGGCAAAGTATAAACAATAAGTCCCTACAGCCTAATGCAAGAACCTTTGCTCCATTTCCCACCATAGACGACCTCATCCTTGCTCGCCTTTCTACTTCGACCGGTCCTCAGATATTATTACATATGTGAGAACCACGGTAACCAGATCCAATACCCAAGTAGAAGATTGACTTTCAGAAAAATTAATTTCAATCATAAACAAACCTTGATTAGGATTCGAAGCTTCTCCAAGCTTCTTTTGCTTTTGTTCCACAAGATAATCCTTTCAGTTCTCTCTTTCAAGGACCCTATTGTTGCAATGGAAGCAAATTCCTTTGCTAATTGGATCAGTTTCTTTTGATCCTTCACTTTTGCCTTTCCTTAGCCTTCTTGGATTTCTTCTTTTTTCGAAGACACCTTGGGCCTCTTCCTTTTCTTGGAAGAATCATCCACCAAGAAGACATGGTTCTTCTTAGATGGGAAGTGACCTTCAAAGAGATTTTCAATATGTTAAGTAACTCGAAGCAAGTCGACGTCCAACTTATTCATGTGAAAATTCACAACAAATTGTGAGAAGGTGTCAGGGAGTGACTGCAAGATCAAATCTTGACTCAACTCCCCATCCATGACTAACCCAAGCTGTCCAAGACGTTCGATCAGATTGATCATCTTTAAGATATGAGTCTCAAGCAGTAGTGCCCTCATCATCCGAGATCGAAGAGCTCCTTAGATATTTCATATCTAGCAAATTCTACTTTGCTCACCATACAACTCTCGAAGGTGCAGTAGCATAGTAGGAGCATCCATGTTTTCATGCTGACGCTGAAGCTCGTTACACATGGATGCGAGCATGATGCATTGAGCCACTGATGCATAATCTTGCCACTGTTTAAAAGTAGCAATCTCTTCCTCAGAGGCTATTTCTGCAACTTTTGCAGGTATAAGCGAATTTAGGACTTAAGAAATCTTTTCAGCAGTGAGAACAATTCTCAGATTCCTTAACCAAATTCAGTGTAGTTCGGTCCTATCTATTTGTTTGCAAGATCAAGTATGCTACGCAGTGAAATTAGTGAATGTGACATTTTCAAAATTTTGCATGTAAAAAGATAATATTTTAGCAAACATTCATTTAATTAATTACCAAAATAAATTAGGTCTTATTTTATATCGGTATCTCTCACTATTTTCTTCAAACTATATTACCCTCATGAATACAGTTCGGCAATATCTAATTAAAGATTTGCTAGTGAGAATAATAATCCCATTTCAAATGTATATAGCCTTGTGTGTGCACAACAAACTATATATAAATAAATAGGTAGACAACTCTTTGTCAATTACATCATCATGTAACTCCTTATATTTTGCCTCTTAAATCATAATGGTCAAGTGCGTGCACATCCAAACTAAAATGATTTAAGTTAAGTCATACCCAACATTTCCATATAAGTGAAGAGAAACTACGTACCCTTGTGTGTGCACAAACAAAAAGTAATGTTCAATTCCTTATAAACATCAAATGTAATAAAACAACATCTCAAATATTTAATACTCGCCTTGTGTGTGCACAACAAACTCATATTGAATATTCAATGCTCTATTGTTTTTATCATGCTAGAAGGCGACGTTCAATATTCTAAATATCTTTGAACGTTACAACTTAATATAATTTCTTTGAGGGGTTTGTTATTATTAGTCTCATCTTGTTTAGCGCGCATGCAAATATATATATAAAATACGCGTCATATTATTAAACATGCGAAGCATGTTTGCATAATATATAATATATATAATACTAGCATGCACATATAGAATACTATATTCTACCCGGATTGATTATGAACTTTTATTCTAGTTTGATTCACTAGAGCCACCAAGTGAACCAAAAGGTCAAACCCTAGGGTGCAAGAATAAATATTTAAATATAACTATTATATTTAAATTCGGGCTCCATTACAAACGGGTCTTCGAGTGCTCCTTACTCCTTGATCTCAGGTTCTTCGAAAAAATTCTAACTAATCTTATTACATTAAACTATTTAATTTAAATAGAAACCTTGATCAGCAGTCAAGGGAATGTACATATGAGAGAGATAGAATTTACATCAAGAAGAAAACTAGAAAAGAGGAGGTACGCAGACCCCATTTAATAAAACCCATTCATTCAAACATCCAACCAAAATAAATCCAATCACATTGGTCAATAGTCCATAATCTATCCAATTTATTATCATACATATCATCATATGTATCAATAAATAAAATCATTCCATATATATATGAGTATCATTTAATGGGCATTTTTAAATTGCATGAAATCCAATTTCAAGATTAAAATAAACTCTTTATTTTAATTATAAAATTATTAAAAAATATTATATATATATATATTATATATAATAACCAAAGTACAGTATCACGTTCGAAAGACCGCGGAACCACGTGGAATGTAATTGCCTGATTAATATTAACCAAAAGAATCATGGAGTCTCCTTGATAGAAATATATATATATATATATATATATATATATATATATATAATAGTTCCGGAATCACATCCTTATAAATATATAGTAATATATATAATCATGGAATAAAAATTCTTTTGACAGATCAAATAAATATATAGTAATCATATATATTACGTGAATGTGAAAACACAGATTCATATAAAATTCTAATAAACCGTAATCATCACGGAAAAAAAAAAAAAAAAAAAGCTTCATGATTTGAACTTTTTTTCTTCATAAAATAATAATTTTATATAATAAATTATGCCCAATAAATTATTCTAAATGCATACCCATACATATATGGAATCAAAAACAATTAATAATTCGCATAAAGTTTAGCTCATGATACCACTGTTAGGTTTTGTCAAATCAAAGTAGCAATCAAATTGCAAAAATAGCGGAAGCATAATAAAATCAGATTTTAAAATTTTTCACAAACCAATTACCCGGATCATCCTTTATGCATATTATTAATTAAAACGAAGAACAAGAAGTTATGTAATCATACCCTTGTAGATACGAGCTTCCACAGGTACGAGTTCAACTCCTACTTCTCCGTGATCTCCTTGAATCTCCGGATAGGTTCCTTCCTTTGATCAATGTAAGCCACCCAAGTGTATGGCCTCTAGAGGTGATCTACCAAGAAAGAACAATTTTCAAGAAGATGGGTGTATTGGCTCAAACCCTAGTTTTTTCTATCTCTATAGAAAAAGGGGGAGTACTCTCCAACTATTGGAATTACGTATATTTGATATCTGATATAAGACTCCTCTTATAAAGATATCAGGTAACCCTATTTAATTATAAGGTATTATTTATTTAATTAAACTCTTTTAATTAAATGAGCTCCCTAATCTTATTAGGGATAATTAATTAAACTCCTTTAACTAATTTCCCCTCCTAATCCTATTAAGAATAAATGAGAGTACTTATATTAAATTAATTCATAAACCCTTTTAGAAATTAAAATAATAATAATTGTAATAATATTAATAAGACTCCTCTTATTAATTTATATTTAATATTTCTAAAATATTAAATAATAAATATTAAGTCATTTAATTTATTCTATCACCATAGATTAAATTAAATATACTTAACATATTATTACGATTATGCCATTAACTTCTTAAATAATTATTCTTCCTTTTATGGTGTGACCCTTTAGGTTCTCTAGTATTAAACGGTTGTGAATAAATCAATTAGAATAATTTAATCTTATTTAAATAAAAAAATTAAACGATTAATTTATTTAAATAAATAATATTTATTCTACAATAGGGATAAGCCTCCCTAGCGATCAACGACTTTCCAGATAATATAGATTTCAACATTAATCATAAAAGAACCTTTGACTTAATAGTTATCGTACAATTCAATCCTTCTACCATACAATGTCCCAATTAAATATAAGACATGGAATTACTGTCAAGTCTTATTTTATTTAATTATATGTATTTCGATTCCTAAATGCACAACTCCTAATGAATGCAAATTAGAAACTACTTTCTAATTTCATTCCACCTTGGCCAAGGATTCCTGGGTTGTCATTTATCGAATCACATAGGACATTTCTCTTCTTTTACTAGAAGTGGTAGATTCTTTATTGATCATTCATCATCTTCATATATAACTTATTACACTTAAGCATACCCTCTGATATACTCTAAGAGTTTTAAGGAATAAGTCAAAGTATAATTTATTATATATAAGATACTATGTTGATCTCAAGTCTAAGGATCATTTGTACTACTATCACTACAGGAATTCCTATTGACATGCAAGTAAAACTCCATTAGGTATTCCTTAGCGAGTCACGTTCAGTGAACTTATCTCTAATAAGCACCTACATACTTGCTTTAGTTTCTCCACACAAATGATCATGAGATCAATCATCCTCATCCAATGAGCAAGCAACGTGCGTACCAATCTATCCGGATTCACTAATCCCCTTTTTAGTAATCCATTGATTGGGAACATTTTAGTTTTAAGGTATCTAAGAATTTAGATCTTATTAGCATGATCTCATCATGATTCTAAAAGCATTGCTTAAAACTATGGGTTTATCACATATTATTAAAACAACACCATGTAGATAATAAATACCTTTAATAAATAATTCTTTTATTAATAAATAAATAAGATTGATTACAAAGTATATGCTTTATCATCATACATGATTGGCTTGTATGCATAATACTTTCACACAGCACAGAAATATGTTGGGCACTCCGCCACCTTATCCGGAATCTAATTGACAGTGGTGTCCTGCAACTAGCAAACGATGATACTGTGCTACGTGAGAGTGAGAATACTTATCCTACTAAGTGGAAGGGATTGGTAGCAGTCATATCCACAGAAACTGATGGGACTAACAAATCACTCACCATACCAACAATTCAACTCACCCACCAGGGTTGCCTCTGGTACACCTACGGCTCAGCCGCAGGTACACCTGCGGCTAAAATGCCTATAAATAGAGGCCTTGGGCTGCCCATTTTGCAAGAGAAAAAGGCGAGGAAGCCCTGCCCAATACAGTGTACTTTCCCCTTTTAAACATCTGTGAGTTCATATATATAAGTATATATATATATATATATACTTATATATATGAACTGTGGTCGAACTCTATTCGATGAGCCTGTATATATATATATATATATATATATATATATATATATATATATGAAAGCTGTGGTCGAACTCTGTTCGATGAGCCTTGATTTTACATCCGGTGCGTTTATTGCTTTTATATATATATATTTCGTCCCACCTGGAGTTTACTTCGTGGTGGTTGATCGCTTTTACAGCTTTCTTTACGTTTCATCTTGCCTGGAGTTTACTTCGTGGCAGTTGACCGCTTTATACAGCTTTATTTACATTTTGTCCCACCTGGAGTTTCCTTCGTGGCGGTTGACCATATTTACAACTTTATTTATGTTTCGACCCGCCTGGAGTTTCCTCCGTGGCTGTTGATAGCTTTTAACAGCTTTATTTACATTTCTGATCCCCCATGGAGGTGCTTCGTGGTTGGTGATCATGTCTGTATATATATATATTTACAGCTTTTATATATATACCTGCTTACTGCTTTCATACAAATTGTGGTATCTTGTGCACCTAGGAATCATGTGATCACAGATTCAGCCTATTGGATCTAGATTCGGTTCCCTTAATGGGCATTTTCAGCTGTAAACAGCTTATAAATTATTCTGCGGTGTCTAAATTTCCTCAGATGGTTTCCATACCCACGAGGAAGTCGGCATTATTTTGTACATTATTTTCATACGGATGCCTCGCATTCGTAAAATAAAATCAATCAAGTCGAACACTTAATAAAATGGGAGTGTAAAAGGTCTCAATTACTATTGAGCATCAGGGTTTGAAAAACCTTTTTTATAAAACATCATTGCTATATTTTTCTAAAAATTGAATTTTTACATAAATTCAAACCCTGTGTATATAGGTTCGAGCGAGGCCTCGCACTACTTCCAAATAACAGCACATTGACCCACACACACACACATTCATATAATAGTTTCTTGAAAAGAGGCGGTCACCGTGGTAACACGGATGTCGGGGGGTGCCTAACACCTTCTCCCCGCATAACCAAGTCCCCGGACCCTAATGAATCTCGGTTTGGCTTCACCCGATTCGCTTAGCGTTGTCACATCACTGGGTCAATGTACAAACCTTTTCTCGATTGTGTTGGTACAACCATTTAAAAAACCAACTGGCGACTCTTAATAGTCCATCGTCGACATTATACATGTCGAACCTTTTTCACTTTTTTTTAAACAAATCTCACCTAAAATGAGAACACCAAAGAACAAGTAATGGAAAGGGACATCCAAAAATCCCAACGTCGGCAGGTGGCGACTCTGTTGGGGACTCCAGTAAGAGGACTTAAGCCGTTATTACAATCTTTTCAAAACTATTATCTGCTTGTGTGTGGATGTTGCATTTACATTTAATGAATGTGTACGAATGCATTTCCTTATTGCACTTAGTGCTTCGCACCATAATCGCCAGGATGCTTAGTGCTTCGCACCATAATCGCCAGGATATTAGTGCTTCGCACCATATCTGCTTGTGATATTAGTGCTTCGCACATGTCATCATTTTCATACGGCGAGACGTGATGTATGTAAATGTATGTTGTGTGGTCCCTCCACCAGGAGGTTATCCCATCGGTGTTTGATTACTGGACTCATGAGAAGACTAATTCTCCGAGGCTCAGGAAAGGCACCACCCAAATTCGCTCCAGTTGAAAGACCGGATTAACTTCCCATCAAGTAGATTGCGATTATTTGGGAACCTTCATGCCAAAAAGCCACGAGAGTAACCTAAGATAGGTCAGCCTCTGATAAACCCAAAATGGAGGAAAGTCTCTTCATGCTCTCATTTCAAAATTACTTGTACTTACATTCCATATCTATCTCCATGTAATGAGAAATATGAAGAAATGTGTACACGTACATATTTAAACATGCTACAAACAGCTAACATCCGTTGTACAGGATAAAATTCCTAAAATAACACATCACATAGCATGTTATTGTATACATTCCCTAAAGACTAAACTATTCAAGTCTTTCACAGGGAATCAATCGAACCTACTACCCGTTCAAAGTCTAAAAAGGCAACAGGCCTACAGTCAATCATGTCATCATCCGACTAGACTGAACTTAATCCAGTTTCTCGCAACGAATTCGACGGATTAAGCAAACAGATTACAGATTTGGTTGTTCTACTCAAAGAATTACTTCAGTCTACACAGGGTCAGAAAATATCGGTATATGCTGAATCCTCCACACAAGGAGGAACCGAGGTCATTACCATACCTGAACCACAGTTGGATACGACCAACAAAATTCATGATGCTACCCATCCCACTGGAGACCCAGACACTGGTGACATCAAAAAGAAAGTCCTCCAAATGGAAGAAACCCTTCGCGCTATCAAAGGAATTGAAACACACGGGAGTGTTTCATATGCTGATCTGTGTATTTTTCCTGGGGTTCATTATCCAGAAAAATTTAAAAACTCCTGACTTTGAAAAATATGACGGGTTAGGAGATCCTTACACACATTTAAAAGTGTTTATTGGGGAAGAACTTGGATCTTATGCAGAGGACGAAAAGCTCAGAATGCAATTATTCCAAAAAAGTCTAACTGGAGAAGCCCGTTCGTGGTACACAAGATTAGACAACTCCAAAATCCATAGCTGGGAAGAGTTAGCATATGCCTTCCTCACTCAATACAGCTTTCAAACTTAGATGGTTCCTAATCGGTATCAAATTACCAAGATCAAAAACAGTCTAACGAGTCTTTCAGAGAGTATGCTTAGAGGTGGAGACGCCTAGCTACCCAAGTTAGTCCTTCCATAATGTAATCGAAATGGTCATGACTTTCATAGACATACAAGAAGCTCCCTTCTATGAGAGAGTTTTAGCCAAGATCGGCAAACCATTTTTCTGAAATGGTCAAACATGGGGAGACGGGTGAGATGGGATTGAAGTGGAAAGATTCAAGACCTAGTCGCACTCAAAGTCATTATCGATCACATCCAATCTGGAAATTATGGGAACAACCCCCGGAGAGTCCATAAAAAGAAAGAAGAAAATGTTTCCCTGATACTACAGGGGCAAAAAGGCAATTAAAACATGCCTATTCAAAGGAGAAACTACACTCCTTTTCTAGCACAGTCTACAAACCCTCCAATACCAAAATGTGGAGAAGTCAAACGCCCTCAAGTGTTTACACCCTTAGGGGATACCCTCGAGAACATTTTAAATCTTCTGACAACACATAAGAAAATTACACATCTTCTTCAACCAGCCAGCCCTAATGGACGGGGTTTCAATGCTGCTCGAAAATGTGCTTATCATGCCGGGGCACCTGGACATGATACTCAGGATTGTTGGGCCTTGAAACACAAGATCTAAGACCTGATAGACAACGGGGAGATCATGGTCACCAAACCAGATCAGCCTCACATACAAGACAACCCTCTTCCTCAACACAAAGAAGAAGAGGTCAACATGATTAATTGGAGCAATGGACAGAGTTCCAATTTCAGCTGTGATTCTTCCCAGACCATCAAAGATGGTGATGACAGATGGGATTATGCTAAGTTCCATTTCACAATGGAACGAAGGATGAAAGCTCTCTGCGAACAAATTGAACAATTGGCGAAACTGGTCACTTATCAGCATCAAGTGACACGTCAATTAATCAGCCAGGATCATACCAGTCTCCTACCTCTTGTCATGAATATTCCCTGGTCTCTTTCAGAAAATGAAATGCTGGAAGACAAAGTGATGAAGAGAGCAAATGCCAAAGCACGTCGGATTTCGCCAACAAAAGGGAATTCACCTATCTGGGCCAACCAATGGAAGAAGTTTTTCATATGTTAATCAATGAAGGAAGGATCAGTTCCCTTCTACCTCCAATCAACCCCCGTTCAGGTCGGTACAACTCTAATGGAGTGTGTCAATATCATTCCCAGTCTCGCGGTCATAGCACAGAAGAATGATGGGCACTCCGCCACCTTATCCAAAATCTGATTGACAGTGGTGTACTGCACCTAGCAGATAACAACACTGTGTTACGTGCAAGTGATGATGCAGGCCCTACTAAGTGGAAGAGTGTTGTAGCAGTCATATCCACTGAAACTGATGGGATTAGCAAATCACTCACAACGCCAACAATTCAACTCAAGGGAGACAACAATCCTTTGAAAGTGGCCGCTCCCGAGCCAATCAACTTGTCGTGTAGAGCACAATATCCTATTGTTAGCTTGCGCACAATTCCGTGGAAGTATGGAGAAGGTGAAGGATCCACCTCACATATAACTGCTACAGTATAGAAGGAAAAGCCACTGTATCTTCCCCAACAGGTGATGAAGCCTACCACCAAATCAAAGGGGAAAATACCCATGGAGAAGATTAAAAAATTCCTCCGCACTATGGGTCATAACGAAGCCACGGTGGTTTTAAGCTTGAAAGAAGCTCCACAACAAATATCAATTTTGGACTTGGTCCTAACTTCCGAGAATCACCGGAAAGTCTTGTTAAAGGTTTTAGAAGAAGCCTATTTACCGACATCAGTGGATACGGAAAAGTTCCAACATCTGGTCGATCACATTTTCAACAACAATGTGATATACTTCACTGATGATTACATACCACTCGAAGGGACCGGTCATTGTAAGCCGCTGCATATTGTGGTCTTGTCCTCCGGATATATGGTAGCGAGAGTCTTAATTGATGGAGGTTCCTCTCTGAATATCTGCCCATACGCTACCTTGGTGAAGATGAACATAAATCTCAACCGAATTTGGAGTAGTCATGCTATCATCAAAGCTTTTGATGGAGCCCGGCGAAATTTGGTCGGAGTAATTGAACTGCCAATCAAAATTGGTCCTCACACATTCTGCGTATCTTTCCATGTGCTCAAGATAGATTCGAGATACAACCTGCTCTTGGGACGACCATTGATTCACATGGCTGGGGCAGTCCCCTCCACTCTTCACCAACAGTTGAAATACATTATCAACAATAGCCTGGTCACAGTCAACGCTGAACCGGAGATTCTCAAAGACGGAGACATGCCATTCATCAATGCCAATGCCGATGTGGAACCGGTCCGATTTTCATGCTTTGAAATAAGCAACACCCAATACCATGCTATTGGAGCACCATTCGCTCAACCCAAGATTTCGCCAAGTAATGTCACCACTCAAGAAATGATGTCGTTGGGTCATAAGCCGGGATAAGGGTTGGGTAAAGATTGCTAGGGTATCAATTACCAAATTCGCTTAACCAGGAAAGCTGGAACAGCTGGGCTAGGCTATTCTGCCAGTTCTAGTCATAGGAATCCTCATAAACATCAGCAGATTCCTTCAGCTTCAACCATGTGGAGTTTATCTTCGCCTTCAAACTACGAGTCCGCACAACCTCCCCAGTAAAGGTACCGGCCAATATAATGGCTATGTTATGTCCAAGTTTAGTGCAGTGAAAGGAAAAAAATCTTTGTTCCAAATCCCGCAGGTGGAAGAAGAGGAACGAAGAATCAAGCAAGACGTCATATACGGATGATGTTCGGCGGTAACGATCATCGTTCACGATGAACATACCAACAGATGATACACCCTGCACGATGATTGCCCGACGTAATGGCCATCATTCAGACAAGGAGGATGATGACAATCCCTCCATCACTACGGTCCACGGACTTTGCCCTCGCTAATTGGAACAAGATTCCTCGCATTGGTCGTCGAGGGTAAAGCGGGCAGAACTCTTTATGCCCTGTAGATATAATAACTGCCTACTTTTCTGTACAATATTAGCAGTTTATTTTGCCAGTATATGCTAACACTGTGTATGATCAACACATTTCATATATACTAAGTTAAAGCATATTTTGTTTGAGGACTCAATTTAGATGTGCTCAGATTTGTTAATCTAATGCCTCTTCTCCACAAGGATTGTACCTTTGATGTAGAGATGAATTCAGACTTGATGGATATACAGGATGACATTGAGGTGCCTCCAGAAATTCAAGAATGGGTCAAAGACAAACCCAAACCAAACCTTTATCAAACAACTTCTTTCAATCTCGGAACCTTAGAAAGCCCTAAGTTAATCCAGATTGGTTCAGACGTTACCCCAAACCAATGGAATGACATGGTTACGCTATTAACCCAATTCCAGGATGTGTTTACATGGTCTCATGAAGACATGGTGGGTTTGTCCACTAACATTGTCCTTCACCGCCTTCCCATTAAAGAGGGATTTAAGCCAGTCAAGCAAAAGCTCAGGCGATTGGAACCTGAATGGAGTTTAAAGGTAAAAGAAGAAATTGTGAAACAATTTCAAGCTGGCATCATAATGGTGTCTACATATCCTGAGTGGATATCCAACATCGTGCCCGTGCCTAAACCTAGAGGGAAGGTGCGAGTTTGCGTGGATTACCAGGACTTGAACAAAGCTTACTTAAAAGATAGCTTTCCCATGCCATTTATCCACATTCTCATTGATAATACTGCACAATACGACATGTACTCCTTTGCTGATTGCTTTGCGGGGTATCATCAGATTATGGTTGCTGAGGAAGATCGTGAGAAAACTGCTTTCATCACGCCTTGGGGAACCTTTTGCTATAGACGGTTGTCATTCGGCCTCATCAATGCCGGAGCCACCTATCAACGAGCTATGATGGTTCTTTTCCATGACTTAATGCATAAAGAGATCGAGATCTACGTGGATGACATCATTGTCATGTCCTGGAAGGATGATGACCATATAGACCATCTCAGAAAGTTGTTCAACAGGTTGCGTAAGTACAACTTGAAGTTGAATCTAGCTAAATGCGCCTTTGGCGTTAAATTAGGCAAGTTGCTAGGATTTCTAGTCAGCCACAAAGGGATTGAGCTGGATCCTGCCAAGATCCAAGCCATCATTGAAATGCCCATTCCTCAGACAGAGAAGGAAATACGGGGATTTTTGGGAAGAATCAACTTCATTAGCAGGTTTATCTCCCAACTCACAGCAACCTGTGAGCCAATCTTCAAGCTATTAAGGAAGAACTCCTCCATAAAATGGAATGATGAGTGTCAAAATGCCTTCCTCACAATCAAGAAACAGTTAGTCAAAGTCTCCGTCTTGGTACCACCCTGTGGATGATGTTCCCCTTGTTTATGTACGTCCATAAGTGACAATGCCAATTTGCATCTTTGCCGACAGAAAGACGATAGAGGCCAAGAACGAGCTATATATTACCTCAAAGAAAAGGTTCAAAGAAGGTGAACACAAGTACACTCGATCGAAAAAGGCGGTCAGGCTTTAGCATGGGCCTCCATGAGGTTACAACATTACCTCCATGGTCACACAACCCATCTCATATCCCGCGTGGATCCTCTCAAACACGTGTTCAACAAACCTATGTTAAATTGCGTACCGTCGGATGGCGGTTGATCCTACAACAATTTGACATCGTATATGTGACTCAAAAGTCCATCAAAGGTCAAGGAATTGCGGATCAATGGTCGCCGCGACCTTCAAGGGATTTCAAACCCTTGGAAACATATTTCCACGATGAAGGACTAATGATCGCGGCAAAGAACACCATCGAGACGATACGCGCCAATTATGGAAGATGTATTTTGATGGAGCTGTTAATATGGAAGGTTCTGGAGCTGGAGCTGGAGCCGAGCAGCTTCTAGTGTATCTGTACGGGAGCAGATATCCGTTGTTGTCAAATTACGCTTTGTCGGCACCAATAATACTACCGAGTATGAAGGGTATCTCATGGGGCTAAAACTTTCCCGCTCGATGGGCATCAAGTGATAATCGTCCTTCGTGATTCGTAGTCGGTAATCGACAATCCACCGTAATCTATCAAACCAAGGAACTACATTTCCTGCCTTACCATCGGCAGGTTTTGAAGATAGCTTTAGAGTTTGAAGAAATCTCCTTTCTACACATTCCTCGTAATAAGAATGACTTTGCAGACGCATTAGTAACTTTGGCCTCCTTAATTCGCATATCAGACAAGGATCACTTGCCGAGCGTCGCGATTTTCGCACAAGGCCCGCATGACTATGGGAATTATGTAGAGAAGTATCGGATGAGCTACCTCCCCATCCAAAGATCCTTGGTATCAACATATCTAGGAATATCTATCGAGATGGATCTACACCACCGAGGCGAGCCCGACCGAGAAAAGGCAAGATCCATCGACTTGCTATGAAATTCTACCGAGTGGAGATGCGCTCTAAAAAGAGATGCAGGACTAGGTCACCTCGATGTTTAGACAAAGATCGTTTCTAAAGGCTTATGGATGAAATCCATGGCGGAGTCTGTGGCCCACACATGAGTGGCCCCCTCCTTGTCAAGAAAGTCCTCAGACAGGACATTATTGGCTATCTCTCAAAGCCGACTGCAATGACCACGCCAGAAGATGTTATCAGTGCCAAATTCATGGGAATGCTATACACGCCCCTCCACGGGAACTCCACAATATGAGTTCACCTTGGCCCTTCTCAATGTGGGGAATGAACGTTATCGGGCCCATTGAGCCTAAAGCCAGTAATGGTCATCGATTTATCTTCACCATGATCGACTACTTCACCAAGTGGATGGAAGCAGCCTCCTTCCCCAGGGTTACTAAAGAAGTCATCGTTGCTTTCATTAGAAATAATGTCGTTTGTCGATACGAACAACCAGAGGTGATTGTGTCAGACAATGCCAAGAACCTCAACAACAAAATGATGGAAGAACTATGCAGTAAATTCCACATCAAACATCTTAACTCATCATCTATCATCCAAGATGAAGCGGTCGTCATGAAGCGCTAACAAAAACATCAAGAAGATTATGCAAAAGATGTCCGTCAACCACAAAGATTGGCTCGACCTATCGCTTCTCCGACTCTGTTAGCCTTCTGTAACCTCAATGCGCATTTCCATCGGGGAAACCCCCCACGCATTAACCTATGGGATGGAAGCAGTACTCCCCGTAGAAGTTGAAATGGAATCCCTCAGAGTGTTAATCAACGCTCAGCTGGATGAAGACCAATGGGTACAAGACAGGTATCACCAATTGTCTCTAATAGACGAAAGGCGAACCGCGGCTATCTTCCATGGTCAGTTATATCAACAAAGGATCGCCATATCTACAACAAAAAAGTCCGGCTACGGCAATTTAAACAACATGACTTGGTTTTAAAGAAGATTCTTGACAACCAAGATCAGGCTAAAGGAAAATTCACTCCTAACTGGGAAGGCCCGTTTATTGTCAAGGAAGTATTAATAGGAGGCGCTCTTAGATTGCAAGAAATGGACGGCGATGAATTTCCATAACTCATCAACTCGGACGCCGTGAAACGGTACTATGTCTGAAGTAATTCGCAAACACCCTGATGCAGAATCATCAGGTCACCAGTTATTTCGGTTCTTTAACCCTTTACCAGCTACAACTTTCCTACACTTTGCCCCTCAGGGAAACATACATTTCAAGCCAGCAGCCTGGCTCTCCTTTGCGTTCCTACGACTTAGGTCATCCCACCGCGGATTAAACCTCTTGCGTTTGCAATTTGGCTACCCATACCTGGGATCAAACTTTTCATACCTACAGTTTATCCTCAACCTAGATTAAACTTTCTCCCACACTCGACCGCATATGGGATTACGCTTTCTTTTCTCTACGAGGGGCTTAACTATGTCGACTGATCTCCTCTTCAATAGAGTACGTAGGCAACCATGTTACATGGCCCTACGCAATAATAAAAAAAAACAACAAAAACATTTCTACCCTTACAAAAACAAGAACAACCAAAAACATTCCTACACCATTTTCGCTTATATACAACGTTGAACCTCTTACACCAGTTCGAACTAATGCACTGATCTCTCTTTAATAGAGTACGTGGGTACCATTCATGGTGCGGTCTCACCCCTACCAAAACACAAACCCTTGTTAGTTGGTGCTTTGGGATCATCCTTCAATACACTACATTTCATTTGCTTCGCACAAAGGGATGGAATTACCTGAACTCCTCCTAAATAGGAGATTCGGCTACCATCTAAGCTGCGGTCATACCTTGAAGAGCAATACCAATCCATAAGAGATGGAATTAACTAGGCTTCTCCTAAATAGAAGTGCTGGCGACCATCTGTGGTGCGGTCAATCTCAAAGAGGAAAGCCACACTACTCTCCATATTTCCATCCAGAAACCAGTCCCAAGACACCAAATATGGTAGGGATACACAGAGATCGATGATCCATTCTGAATTATCCAGAGACAACTCAATGTCCATCCACCCAGGAGGAATTCAGAATATATCAAGACCACAAGCCCTGAAGCAGCAGGCAAAATATCAAGCAAGCAGCAAGGCATATCTAAAAGGGAAGTGATCCAAAAATATATTTCCCTGTCATATATAATGCTATTTGATATATATACAATGTAAACTGTACATGAAAAAATTGTTAAACTAGTCTGTGCAGGTAAATACAAGCTCATCTGCAAGTCGTGGTATATGCGAGCTAACAAGCCCAATATGGCGTCCCTCTCGTAAGAGGCGAGGTAGGCGTGGTCTCTCAGATGAGAATATCCACACGACCCAACAAATCTGCGCAGCCATCCGCATGGTGACCATATGATCATCAATATATGCGCCATCTCTGCGATCATGCCAGGTGGTAAGGGACCTCACTACAAAGATTATTCGTGATACTACTTCTTCAGGCAGATATAGTACTATCCCGCTCAACTATTATCGCGCTCGGGTCGATCTAGCCTCATCCCGCCTCAACAATGCAATGCATCTCGTGAGCTAATGCCTCGTCTCTCTCTAATAGAATGCGTCCCTCCCTCAAGGGTAGTCAACATCATAGATCGAGCATGATCTCTCTCAAAGGTCATCGATGAAGACTCGCTCTAAGGCATCTTGTCGAAAAGTCTTTGAATCACAACAAGAAGATGTGATACTAGGAGAATCTGAAAGAAATGCTGGCAACCCAGCAACGGGCTCCTCCTCGATGTAGGTATCGATGTCCTCCATAGGCGTCATCATCACCTCGCAATCCAGCAGGTGGAGTGACTGAGTCTGATGAAACCATCACTCAGACAATGCCCTGAGGTAACCCCAAGGACAACGACGGGGAAGGATGGAGAAAAATGCCCCAAATCCCCACTCATGCACTATCGCTCTATAGTCAAGATGAAGCGCCTGGTACATGGAGTGAATTCTAAACCAGTTCCCTCGAGGCTGTGTAAAACTAGGAACCTGTATGAAATGCAGATCAACATCAAAACCCTTTAATCCTCATCAATAGGAAAGAAGGAAGATCAAAGTCTAACACCATACCTCATTAGCATGCAAGTACATCGATGGATGTCTGCTCAAATCACCCAGTAACTCTGGGTTTGCCACCTGAATGCTCAGAAGCTCCCTACGAGGGACATGTGCAGCAGGAGCGGGATCCTCAATCGGAATATCCACCTCCTCGTCCTCACGCGTCGCACATCTACCGGGACAGATTTAATCACGGCCCTCCACCAACCAACGAGGTTGTTCGATGAAGCGGAACGAGGCACTTTGAAGCCCTCCGACGACGCTTTAAGTGGTCCCTATAGAACCGCTTCACTGATCCGGATCCATAATATCTGGACAACAAGTCTCCAAATAACCTCAGAAAGGGTGTGGTATTTCCTTACCTGGAGCTTTTTAAAAATGCATTTATGACTATATGCATGCATGCATTTACTTTAACATATAATAGAGTTAAAATGCATGACTACCCAATGCCTACATTTTGAAAAATTTTGCCATAGTCCCCTTTGAAAATAGGACTATCCACATGCACATAGGCATGTCTAGGTGGCCATTCAAGAAGACACCGCCCAAAGTCATATACATAATATATGCATTAAAAATTAAAATCATTATGCATAAGGCCAACCTCAATACTAGAGTACTTTTGCCTTTACTACTTTGTGCTCATTGGACCTCAAAACAGACAAAAATAGCAGAAAAAGGTGCCAATTTGACTGCCTCAAAAGTCAAATTTTTTCACATCATTATGTTCAAAGATGGTTTAATACTAACATTTACTATGTCAATATTTTTATCAAGTCATTTGTGCATACATAATCACTACTATGTGTTTAGATGCATTTCAAGCGATAACTCACAATCCAACGGATAGAAACTGGAAAAAAATACATGCATACGTTATCAGGATAGTGTAGAACACTTTACGATGACAGAATTTGCAAAAAGCATCCCGAACTCAACAAATCTGAAGATGGCTTGCGGTTTTCTCTATGCGAAGCAAGTTGAAAATGACTTGTAAAGACCAACCTGCAGGATTTATGATCCTGATAATGTCAGTAGTTCACTGCACACCGCAAAGAAAAAAACCTACTGGCACCCCTATGTGGGTCCCACCCCTCTAGCTCGATCCAGTTTGAGTTGCAAAGGATTTCTTAAGGACTAGAAAGGTCAAATCAAGAATAAATACGCCACGCGATTGAGCAAAACATCATACAATCCTTGTCTTCTCAGATAAAACTTTGAGTCTATACATCACTCATTGGTAGTCACCCGAGCATGAGGTATACCCTGCCAATGATCTCATTTGCTACAAATCACACCCGGCAATACCTCGTACAGGTCCGATGCCTCCAACCCGGTCAGCATTCTAAATGAGTCCCTCGACGGAGGTTATAACGTATGTCCCCCGATGGGGTTATAACGTAGATCCCCTTGGGGTTACAACACGCCCATCCGCTGACACGCCTATCAACGAAGGTCAAGCGACCTCGACGTTATTTCACCGATGGCAAGTAAACCCATCAAGCATTGAGAGTCGCTCGATAATTGCGACGTGTTTCATGACGAGTCCCCGTGGGTCCTCGACGGGTTACAACGATATATCCGGTAGGAGTAATAACGCGATGCTCGGGCCGTTGACACACATATCAACGAAGGTCAAGCAACCTTGACGCCATTTCAGCCGATAGCGATTAAACCTATCAAAGCTCTAGAGCTATTCGAGGTTTTCATACCAAACTGCTCGTATTCCCCAGCGGCTCCCCGGCAGGGGGGCACAACGCAATGCTCTGTTGCTCTACACGATAGCGAAGGTCAAGCAACCTTGACAATCTATTCACAACGCAATGTTCTGTTGATTCACACGTCAACGAAGGTCAAGCAACCTTGACGATCTACTCACAGATTCTAAGCCATTGATTCACATGTCAACGAAGGTCAAGCAGCCTTGACAGTATATCCCACAGGATTTCTCAGCCGTTGATTCACATGTCGGTGAAGTACACGTCAACGAAGGTCAGGCATCCCTGATAGCATTTGATGTTGGCAGTAAATCCAACAGAACCTTAACATGTCCTGGCGATACCAACCAGGAAAGGTCAATGTTATCAAAGAGGATAGATGATGGAATATGTTATACACATCTTCAAACAGACCAAGCTTTCTCCCCACAGATCTCTTGCACATAAGAGGTACCTCTGCAGGATTAAGTCGTTATCAAGAACACAGGAATTTGGTGATAACTCCATCATCAACATCCTAACAGATTTGGCTTACACATCAAATTTGGTCAGCATTGCCAATCCCCAGTGGAAGCCACAGGGATCCAGCGATCATCCCCAGCATGTTGGGCTACAACCCCGTACACATGCATCATATATTTGCATCATTTTGCTACCCATAGTACCACGTTCGTCTTGTTGCGTTTCAAGTGTCTAGGATTCTTTATCCTACCCATGCATCGCCATGCATGAGTATGATAAAGAGGGGCATCTGTAGACACTCGAAATTTTCTGTACCCTTGTCACTAACATTGCAGGCGGACAGATTCATCTTTTAAGAGAGCACCCTGAAAGACAATCCAAATCCATACTAGATACTACCGGAAGTTCAGCATCAACCCCAGATCACACTCTGGGAGTAACAGTTCCAACCTCGGATATAACCCCGAGGCATGCAGATCCAATACCGGAACACACACCGGAGAAGACCGATTAATCTCGAAGATAACCCCGAGGTATCGGGCCTCGGCCCCAACCATGGAATAGCCACCAACCTTGGTGATAACCCCAAGGAATGCAGTTTCGACGATAACCCCAGAAATGCTTATTTTAAATGCGACCAGCTTCAATCTCGGCGCTCACAACGAGATACACTGCACCAACCCGGCATTAACATCGAAAAGATAGGCACACCTCAAAGATGACAATGAGGACCTTCAACAATTGCAGCAGTCCAATCTCAGCGAAGTCTGAGCAACGTCTGCTTAATCAGCCCAATCCGGCGATAACACCGGTGAGGGGCAACATCGTCATCTCGTCAACACGATGCCACGTCACGTTGTCTTAACATCGCTACGCAACAATGTCCCACAAGACTAACCAATCCTAAGTGACTATTGTGCAGGGTAACGGATGAAAATTGAAGCTTGAAGACCGGAGGGCATCGTCCCATCTTCAATGACTTCGTACAAACTCTAATCCCATGCCATCGCACAAACTCTCGATAACGCGGCGGTCCAAAATAGGTCTCAGATACCTCAAACGGATGCCCTAATTGCACTTCTAAAAGCTCGAGTGCACATTACAAATTTCGAGTGCACGTCTTTGAGACGACCCGACCAAAAACTGGGCCCACCCGGGTTGCCTCTCACACACTGGCTCATCGGCAGTACACACCCATGACTAAAATGCCTATAAATAGAGGCCTTGGGCTTTATTTTTTGCAAGAGAAAAAGCGAGGAAGCCCTACCCAATTTGCTCTTCACTCACCCCACGCAAGGTACTTTCCCTTTTAAACACCGTGAGCTCATATATAGCCCTTTTGTACCTACAAAAGTTAGTGTTTACCCACTCTAAAGATATAGAAGTCTTCTTTAGCGATCACCGTAAGCCTTCTCACGCACTTTAGAGTCTTTTCTTCATCTTTGCACACACACCCTTCTACACGTTGAGAGTCGTGTTGCTTGCTTTTGCCGGACTTCTATCTCAGTGGTTTCATTTCTGTATATATATATATATATATATATATATATATATATATATATATATATTATAAATATTTACATATATATTGACTAACATTATCGAAAGTTATGCCTCGATTAAGCTGAACTTGATGCCGGAGCGTTTATTTGCTTTATATATATATCTACATTTATATATATTAATCGTGTGTGTCGAACTTTGTTCGATGAGCCTGACTTCTGGCTTTTGTATATATATATATATATATATATATATATATATATATATATATATATATATATATATATATATATATATATATTAACCGTGTGTCTGACTTTTTGTTCGATGAGCTAGACTTTTCTGGGAGCGAGCGCAGCGCTTTTGTATATATATATATATATATATATATATATATATATATATATATATATATACTGTGTGTTTGGACTTTTGTTCGATGAGCCCAGATTTTACATCCTATGCGTTTATTATTTTTTATATATATATATATATATATATATATATATATATATATATATATATATATATATATATATATATATATATACTTATATATATGAATAGTGGGTCTAACTTTTGTTCGATGAGCCTCGGATTTTACATCCTATGCGTTTATTGCTATATATATATATATATATATATATATATATATATATATATATTATTTCCCCCACCGAGTTTACTTTGTGGTTGTTGATCGCTTTTACAAACTTTCTTTACGTTTTCGTCCCGCGCAGAGTTTACTTCGTGGCGATTGATCGCTTTTATATAGCTTTATTTACATTTTGTCCCTACTCGAGTTTCCTTCGTATACCTCTAATCGTATTTACTGACTTTATTTACGTTTTCGTCCGCTGGAGTTTTCTCCGAGGCGGTTGATAGCTTTTAATGACTTTTATTTACATTTCGATCCACCATGGAGGTGCTTCGTGGTTGGTGATCATGTTTGTATATATATATTTACGCTTTTATATATATACCGCCATCGCTTTCATACAAATTATAGATTGTGCGCTTAGGAATCATGTGATCACTGATTCAATTTATGGATCTAGATTCGGTTCCGTGATGGACATTTTCAAATTGTAGCGCTTTGTAAATTATTCTCATGGTTCGAATTTTCTCGATGGTTTCCATACCCACGAGGAAGTCGGCATTATTTTGTACATTATTTTCATACGGATGCCTCGCATTCGTAAAATAAAATCAATCAAGCCAAACACTTAATAAAATGGGAGTGTAAAAGGTCTCAATTACTATTGAGCATCAGGGTTTGAAAAACCTTTTTTATAAAACATCATTGTTATATTTTGCTAAAAATTGAATTTTTACATAAATTCAAACCCTGTGTATATAGGTTCGAACAAGGCCTCGCACTACTTCCAAATAACAGCACATTGACCCACACACACATACATTCAGATAATAGTTTCTTGAAAAGAGGCGGTCACCGTGGTAATGACGGATGTTTGGGGTGCCTAACACCTTCCCCGCAGATAACCAAGTCCCCGGACCCTAATGAATCTCGGTTTCAATCAATTCGCTTAGTAGTGTGTCACATCACTGGGTCAATGTGCAAACCTTTTCTCGGTTGTGTTGGTACAACCATTTAAAAAACCAACTGGCGACTCTCAACAGTCCATCGTCGACATTATACATGTCGGACTTTTTTCACTTGTGTTTTCAAACAAATCTCACCTAAAATGAGAACACCAAAGAACAAGTAACGGAAAGGGACATCCAAAAATCCCGACGTCGACAAGCACCACAGGAGATATCCGTATTCCGATCTTGCCTCCTGCTAGGCATCATTGGCCTATATCGCAGTCACCCGTCACTGACATCCCTTTGCTGGGGGTTGACGATTTTGCATTATCAGAGGGTCCCTACACTCAGGAGATGTTCCAGCATTTGTGGTTCCCTCAGATTATTGGAGCCTGCACGCCGCCACTCGGTTCATGGGGGATATGGTTCCGAGATCCGTGATGACGACGATTGGCTAGCTTCGTGTCCTAGATCGACTCATGTGACATGATTGATTGTTTGACCAAATGATCGGACCGCACATTTCTTTATCCCAAGATTTGGGCGTAGATCCCATACCGCAGATTCGTTTGATCCTCCATTTCAAAGTACCGCCCCTCAGATGACCCATTTAGCTTTGTTGGCGCAGATCCTCCTTTGTATAGGCCTGACATGTAAGACCCCGAATTTTATGAAATAAAAATATTCAATTTTTCATATAATTACTATTCACGAGTTACTATTCACGAGTACTATTCACGAAGCATGATATTTTTTTACGTAAGAAGACACTACTCAATAATTGTTACAGTAATTACTGTTCAATATTTTATTTTATTGATTCAATAATTGTTGCGTTGATATTTTATATTACTGTTGTTTCAATAATTGTCACTACACAGTATTTTCTATTATCGGAACAATAATTCATATTATCTGAATAATATTATTAGATTACATTATTGACAATGTCTAGAAAGTTCTGTCTAAAGAGAGGTTTGGTCACCTAATTGCACGCCAGTAAGGAGAAATCCTTATTGAAAAGCCCCTCTTCCTGCAGAACTACCGGTTGTCGATGATTGTGATTCTGTAATATTATTTGTGAATAATTAATTATTGATTTATATGATAAGGAAAATATTCATTTTATGTGGATATAGATGGAGAAAAATTTTTTAATGTGACAATTGTTGAAAATTGATATTTTATCTTTTTCGATAAAATAATTTATTTAATATATTATTATATTATAATAATATAATAATGGTGATATTTTTACAATGAATGTTGTGTGATATATGAGTAAATGAGGAAGAGTATTTTTGTTACTAAAAATATTTAAAACATGTTAAACATGTTTGTGGGCCCGTTTCTTGACTGAAATTTGATTATAGCTTGTAAAATCACCCGTTTGTGGATTTCGGTCAATTTCTGTTTGGAATTTGGAAAAATTTAAACTTTTAAAGTTGTAGAGAATTGAATTTCCTATAGAAGGACATAAGATCCGAATTTTTATGATAAAAGGGCTATTTATTATGAATTATTGAAGTTCCAGTATATCGGGTCTGAATTGATTTTTGGAGTTTTAAACATTTTTGTTTAGAAAATTGTTTTTGTTGATTATGTCACTTGTATGGCTGATGTCTAGACCAAAAGAGTGGGCTAAGGAAAATTTATATATATATATATTAATATTTTATTAAATTTTCTGCTTTGGTGTTCTAAGTATTTTCCTATAAATAGGGTGCTTAGGTTAGAATTAAAAATCACACCAAAAACAAGTTTTCTCTCTCTATATTATCGAGCGTATTTTGTGAGTATTTAGATATCTTGAGTGTTGCTATACGGTGCAAGTTCGTTTCAAATAGTTATATCCCACATTCCAAAGATCGTTTTCTTTTGAGGTAAGGGATAGTAAGGAATAGTAAAGGATTTTAAGGGTTATTATGTTTTTCAGTTTCGAAATTTTTGCAAACCTTCAAAAATTCTGGAAAAATTTGAAATGATAATTTGATGCGTTTTGTTGATTGTGTCCAAAAATGGCGATTTTTGGATATATAGATTAAGAGTTATGGATTTTATGAGAAAAGACTATTTTAAAAGTAAACGCTTATAACTCCTTGTGGTTAACTCCAAAATTGATAAAATTTATATTGGGAGTACATGTATATAACAGAAGTATACCGTGTAAATTTCAGAATCTTTAGACAAAAGTACAATTTATGATAAATGTCTAAATATTCGGCAGTTTTGGCCATATGAAAAATAGTAAATGAATTTTAAAAATTCTAAGAAAAACATATGTTCAATATGGGACTATATTATGCTAAATCCCAGAAAAAAAATCTTTTTGGAACTGATTTGGTATTTTTCATGAAAATGGTCTAGTTATGAGTAAATGAATTAAATATTTTACGTGTAGTAAGAAATTTGGAAAATGGGATTTTATGGATTAAGAATCCTATATAAGGTATATGCAGATTTTTGATGAGGATTTTGGTTATTGGTGATGAAATATTATGAGTTTGGCATTTTAGAATGATTAAATGCATTAATTACTAAAGTATAAACAATTAAAATAAATTGTTTATAAGTTTAAGAAATGATTAAGATATTGTGGTAATATTAATCATATTAGATTATGAGATTATTAAGTGATTTATAACATTTGGATTAAGGTGTTATGAAATCATTGATTTATGAATCTTGCTCTTGAAATTAAATGTAGTTGTTGATCCTATTGTTTCTATTATCATATATAACATTTTTATAACCCCGTGATGGAATCTCTTCGACTTGAGTGTAAAGATGGGTAAAGTATTGGTATGATTATGACTATGGGTTTTTTTGGCCAAGAGTGCAAAGTTGAATTGTTGATTAGTAGATGATCATGCCCATCAATTTATAAGTGAATATCTTTAGCTTAAGTGCAAAGGTGAATTGATCAACATGGTTATAATTATTGTTTATATAAATTTCGAAATGATTATATATTTCTTTGAGATATTAATATCTTTGGCCTCAGTAGCAAAAAGATGAACTGTTGTTGAATATATTTGCCCAGTAGTGCAAAGATGAATCATTGATGAATATCTTTGGGCCGTAGTGCAAAGATGAATCTGTTGATGAATATCTTTCGGGGCCAGTAGTGCAAAAGATGAATTTATTAGTATGATTATGAACAGGAACTGTGATTTGGTATAACAATGATCTTTGATGTTTCAGGTAAAGACAGGTGATGAAAATTATCTTCGTTCTGGGTGAGAAAATGAATTTGGAACCACAAATATGATTATGAGTTATTCATATGATTGTGAACAGGAACTGTTGATTGATGTTACAGTGATAAAACATTGTTGGTGGACTTTTAACATAGAGAAGATAATAGACATTATTGTCTATTTGACTCTTCTAATGGATTGCTCGTTCCGCTGCAACTATGGTTGAAAAGTTTTATCATCAACCATATATTCTAAATCTCTGATTTATTTCTGACGAAGGCTATTGATAATTTAATTATCTTTAGTTTTGATATTCTTTATCGAAGTTATAGTTGTGCTCACCCTTTTGCATCACAATTCCTTTCGTGTAATAAGAGTGTAAATGGGTTGAATGGGTAAACATGAGAATAGAATAGAATGGTCTCTAGCTATGGAGGTTCTCCTAAACAGTATAGAAAAGTGGGTTATATTTTATACATCATTTGGTAGTTATATTTGGTGAACCAAATAGGTGAGAGCTAACCAACGTTTGGAAGGGTGTTTTGCCACTATCATACAAGATGTCTAATGACATGCGACTTCGTGTTATCATAAGACAAGGTTGTGCACATCCACTTGCTGAGTATATCTACAAGCACTACCTATATGATCTTGGAGTTTGCTTAAAATATAATTCTCAATTAGAGACGGTGGAGATAATGATATGTCAAGAGAAGACTCACCATTGGAAAGAATATGATAGTAATCTTTTCGTTTTTCTTTGGGGTTTATTGGGTCAACCAATGATAATTCTGTGGGCAAATGATATCTATCATAACCTAGACACATGGCCTCCCATGTACGAAGGTTTCCTTGAGCACTTCCCAAAGATTTTAATTTCTAAAACAGTTATTGATTGTACCTTTATGTAAGGTGCCATTGTAACGTACTATCCAAGGTTGGGACATGAGTCACAGTTGGTATATATTGGTATCAAAACTCATAACATATGTGTTGTTGTATTTTGCACGACAATTGTAGTAATAAAGTTGTAGTTGTTTTATGTACCATGTTTTTGGCGACTCAGAATAGGTTGGTTGGATTGGACCTATTTTGGGGGCGTTACATTTGGTATCAGAGCTTAGGGATATGATCTCTGGCAGAGATCCGGGATTAGAACTAGGAAGGGAGAGACGAGTAATATCCTTCGCTAGTGTGTGTCCTACCTAAGCCGAATTTTCTTAAATAAGTTGACAAATTGTGATATGTCAATTAACCTTTGTTTTGAAGCTGTATTCTAGAATGATATCTGAAATACAGTAGATAAGCAATGGAGAAATCATGATGACAGGGAAGATGGAATCTAAAATGAAAGCAAGGTATTCTCAACTTTGTGAAATACCAGGTACGTAAATTTCGGGGACGAAATTTCATAAGGAGTGGAGATTGTAAGACCCCGAATTTTATGAAATAAAAATATTCAATTTTTCTTATAATTACTATTCATGAGTTACTATTCACGAGTTACTATTCAAGAGTATTATTCACGAAGCATGATATTTTTTTTTACGTAAGAAGGCACTACTCAATAATTGTTACAGTAATTACTGTTCAATATTTTATTTTATTGATTCAATAATTGCTACGTTGATATTTTATATTACTGTTGTTTCAATAATTGTCACTACACAGTATTTTCTATTATCGGAGCAATAATTCATATTATCTGAATAATATTATTAGATAACATTATTGACAATGTCTAGAAAGTTCGCTCAAGGAGAGGTTTGGTCACCTAATCATGCTACAAGAAGTGAGAAATCCTTATCGAAAGCCCTCTTTCTTCGGGAACTACCGGTTGTCACAAGATTGTGATTCGTAATATTATTTGTGAATAATTAATTAATGATTTATATGATAAGGAAAATATTCATTTTATGTGGATATAGATGGAAAAAAATTTAATGTGACAATTGTTGAAAATTGATATTTTATCTTTTTCGATAAAATAATTCATTTAATATATTATTATATTATAATAATATAATAATGGTGATATTTTTACAATGAATGTGTGATATATTAGTAAATGAGGAGGAAGAATACTTTTGTTACTAAAAATATTTAAAACATGTTAAACATGTTTGTGGGCCCGTTTCTTGACTGAAATTTGATTATAGTCTGTAAAATCACATGTTTGTGGATTTCGGTCAATTTCTGTTTGAAATTTGAAAAAACTTAAAATTTCAAAGTTGTAGAGAATTGAATGTCCTATAAAAAGACATAAGATTCGAATTTTTATGATAAAAGGGCTATTTATTATGAATTATTGAAGTTCCAGTATATCGGGTCTGAATTGATATTTAGAGTTTTAAACATTTTTGTTTAAAAAAATGTTTTTGGTGATTATGTCACTTGTATGGCTGATGTCTAGACCAAAAGAGTGGGCTAAGGAAAATTTATATAAATATATTAATATTTTATTAAATTTTCTGCTTTAGTGTTCTAAGCATTTTTCTATAAATAGGGTGCTTAGGTTAGAATTGAAAATCACACCAGAAATAAGTTTTCTCTCTCTATATTATCGAGCGTAATTTGTGAGTATTTAGATATCTTGAGTATTGCTATACAGTGCAAGTTCGTTCAGCGTTATATCCGACATTCCAGTACTGCTCTTTTGAGGTAAGGGATAGTAAAGGATTTTAAAGGTTATTATGTTTTTCAGTTTCGAAATTTTTGAAAACCTTCAAAAATTCTGGAAAAATTTGAAATGATAATTTGATGCGTTTTGTTGATTGTGTCCAAAAATGGTGATTTTTGGATATATAGATTAAAAGTTATGGATTTTATGAGAAAAGACTATTTTAAAAGTAAACGCTTATAACTCCTTGTGGTTAACTCCAAAATTGATGAAATTTATATTGGGAGTACATGTATATAACAGAAGTATACCGTGTAAATTTCAGAATCTTTGGACAAAAGTATAATTTATGATAAATGTCTAAATATTCGGCAGTTTTGGCCATATGAAAAATAGTAAATGAATTTTAAAAATTCTGAGAAAAATATATGTTTAATATGGGACTATATTATGCTAAATCCCAGAAAAAAAATCTTTTTGGAACTGATTTGGTATTTTTCATGAAAATGGTCTAGTTATGAGTAAATGAATTAAATATTTTACGTGTAGTAAGAAATTTGGAAAATGGGATTTTATGGATTAAGAATCCTATATAAGGTATATGCAGATTTTTGATGAGGGTTTTGGTTATTGGTGATGAAATATTATGAGTTTGGCATTTTAGAATGATTAAATGCATTAATTACTAAAGTATAAACAATTAAAATAAATTGTTTATAAGTTTAAGAAATGATTAAGATATTGTGGTAATATTAATAATATTAGATTATGAGATTATTAAGTGATTTATAACATTTGGATTAAGGTGTTATGAAATCATTGATTTATGAATCTTGCTCTTGAAATTAAATGTAGTTGTTGATCCTATTGTTTCTATTATCATATATAACATTTTTATAACCCTGGTGATGGAATTTCTCTTTGACTTGAGTGTAAAGATGGGTAAAGTATTGGTATGATTATGACTATGGGTTTTCTTTGGCCAGTAGTGCAAAGTTGAATTGTTGACTAGTATGATCATGACCATTGAATTTATAAGTGAATATCTTTAGCTTAAGTGCAAAGGTGAATTGATCAACATGGTTATAATTATTGTTTATATAAATTCTGAAATGATTATATATTTCTTTGAGATATTAATATCTTTTGGCTCAGTAGTCTGCAAAGATGAACTGTTGTTGAATATATTTGGCCCGTAGTGCAAAGATGAACTCATTGATGAATATATCTTTGGTAGTAGTGCAAAGATGAATTTATTAGTATGATTATGAACAGGAGCTGTGATTTGGTATAACAATGATCTTTGATGTTTCAGGTAAAGACAGGTGATGAAAATTATCTTCGTTCTGGGTGAGAAAAGGAATTTGGAACCACAAATATGATTATGAGTTATTCATATGATTGTAGACAGGAACTGTTGATTGATGTTACAGGGATAAAACATTGTTGGTGGACTTTTAACATAGAGAAGATAATAGACATTATGCACTATAAAAAAATAGGGCTTCAGCAACAACTGATTTTCGTTGCTAAAGGTGCCAAATTTCGTTGCAAAAGGGTTTTGGCAATGACTTTACTGTCGTTAAGGTCTTTTCGTCACAAGAATGAGCGTTCTTAATTGTTCCAAGAACGAAATTTGGCTTTCGTCTGAGACATCGATCCTTTAGCAACAAAATATATTGTTGCGAATAATTAAAATTTCGTTGTTAAAAATCCCATTTCGTTGCAAAAGCTCGCTAATTGGCAACGAAAAGAACTTTTTTTTTGCAACGACCATACATTTTCGTTGTAATGCTGACCATTTTGCAACGACATTTTCGATGCAAGAAATTATGAAAATTGTTGCCAAAGCTTGCTTTCGTTCTTGATTATATTATTTGACAACGACATTATCTTTGAATCAAGAATCGAAAATGTTTGTTCTTTGGTTATTTTTAATTGCAACAAAAAGTAAATCGATTAGCAATCTACATTATATGTCATTGTTTTTTATATATGCAACGAAAGTTGATATGATTTGCAACGATAAAAAATGTTGCCTTTTATTTTAAAGATAAAGCAACAATATCCTCTTCGTTGTTATTAGGTTAATTTTTCGTTCTACAAATATTATATTTTTAATTTCATTGTAACGAAAATTTGTTGTTAAATGTATAAAAATTATTGTTATATTAAAACTTGTTCAATGCTTTGGTAAGCTAATTATATTGTTGCCAAATCAAAATTTGACATTCTTTTTATGAACCTAGTTGGCTCAATGTCCCCATAGCAAATAATGGCAAAAATACAAAAAACTAAAATATTATTAACTTAATAAAATCATCCACTATATAATCATTCATTATCTTTACAATTAATAATGCACATTTATTCAACAAACACAAACACAAGTGCACTATAAAATAAAACATAAAAAATATTATATACATCATTTAAAATCATTCACATTACAACTCAAGACTTAACAATTGCTTAATCAAATTTAGAGCAAATTTATTGTCACAAATTTGGCCTCATGGAGACCCACATGCCACATCATCCAATAGCCTTTTTGCCGATTCAAGCTGATCATCAGCGAAGGAAGAAAAACACCAGACCACCTGCCAAACTTAAAACACAGAGATGACAAATGAGCATAAGATGGAAGAATATCCACTATACCAATAAGCCTATAAAAAGAACAGAAAAGCTACATGCACCTAATTTATACACATGATCATGCAGCCAAACAGATCCCACATCAAGTTGATAACAAACATAATTAACTTGCCAATAATATCCGAAGTAACTTATACATCAGCAAGTACAAAAACTTAGGCATTGTAGTAAATGTTACCAAACGGAAGGGAAATAATATTGTAGTAATTGTTACCGAACGGAAGGGAAATAATATTGGGTAAAATTCTGGACCGAACAAATTATTCATCTCAAATATCGAGCCACAAAACATTCTATTGGACAAAAAAATTCAATGCCGAAGTCTCTGATTTGAATTATCCAGGCATGATACTACAATACAATACAATCGCCATGTTAATATGCTTCCATACCTCAAACTCTCTTGCCATTTTAAATACGGTAAAATGGAGAGACAGAATTATATAAAATATCTCCAAAACATTTTACCACCTATATTATCATATCATATTAGAAACAAAAACAACAACAATCACAAGACAGAAAAGGATAGCAGCAGCATTATCAGTTGTAATACACATTGATACAACCAAAGATGCATATTGAAATTATTTCCAAAGCTTCTCATATCCACAATGCTCTTGTTGGGACAAACAAAAAGAAAATTAATGCCAGTCAGCCCTTCATCAACCATTTTTTATCTAGCCCTGTACACTACCAATGCCCACCAGTGAACTGACAATTTATTTTGTCTATTGCAGATGAAATATGCCACTTTTTTAATTCTAAGTCACCCCCCTCTTCCATGTACAAGTACTAGAGTTCCTTCTTAAACAGGCAACATAACATGAGGTTTTCCTCCAGGGGCATATTATCCAGATTGCATGGAGTAGAGAAGATTAACAAGAACACAAGTAAACACTGAGAAAATTAGGATTTGTTTATAAGAATAAGTATCCTAGAGATGAATTAAAAAAATATGTATGCATAACATCTATGCAAGATGCCTAAGCAGACAAGTGAGCAGAGAATTTATTAAGGAAGCCATTTTCTCTTACTATGTTCGTCATGGAACTAAAAGCTGCTGAACAGTAGCCAGCAATTAAAAAACATTGCACATGTAAAACATACCAATACCTTATGCGAGAGAAAAGCACAAAGACAGAAAATGAACCGAGACAGTAGAGGTTCATACCTTAATGTCTTCACGAGGGATTCCTCTAGATGAATCAATAGGATCATTTTCAGCATGTACTTGAAATATATTATGACACATTCATGAGAGTGTATTCATTTTCACCCTTAGAAATCCAACTACAAGTGTAAATAAGAGCAGAAGCATGTGTACTTATCAAATTCTTCGCTTTCTTCTTCTTTTAGTTTTTTACTTTCTAGAAAGAAATTGTATGTGCTAGGTATTATGTTCCCATCTTTTCTCAAACTAGTACCACTGTATGAGGGAAAAAATCACATTTCTCACTTTATTTCGACTCATTACAAAATTCAAATTTCTCTAACACAATAACACAATGTATGTCAGGGTTCTGAATTATCTTAGTTCCTTCATAATTCATATATAACAAAATGACAATTGAATGTTCCTTTCTAACACAAAGACATGGGCATTGTACTAATAAAACAAGATTGAGAGGGGGGTGCGTGGTGGAGGGAGGGAGAGATTGCAAACCATCCCAAACTTCACAAGAGAAAAGCTTTAAAGAAAAACAATTCTGTGAAAAAATCACGAACAAAAACTTGAATAGATTAAGAGATTCAAACCAGATTATAAATGTGAAGATAATTTAAAGTAAACATTTTACAGACTCATGAACATGCGAACACCAAAAAGTCTAACTTTGGCGTTGTTTAGACATACATTAATCAATCTGGCAGCACTTGTACTCATAAAGCTTAAGTAAGGAAATACACAGACCTGAAATTCAGAGGTTGAAGCAATCATATCCAATCTTACATTTCTCGACACTGCTTACCAATACGTCAAGGTAGATGTTGTGCAATAGTAGACCATTTTTTTTGCCCATAGTGGTCCACCAATTGAATTATTATTTCATCCTCCTAAACATATGTTACAAAAATAATAGCAACAATGAAGTCAGAATACGGAAATGCAAATATAATAAGCCCAATGCAAGAAAAGATAACTTTAAGGAAATACGAATCATATCTAGCTTTAGAACTCAAAAGTATGAAGACGAACCTCTGGCATAAATATAACACAAGGATTCGGAGTGTTAGGGTCAAACTCAGTGCTGTTTGCATCTTGCAGTCCAACAACAGATCTGGCAAACTCAATAACAGCGAGTTGCATTCCTAGACATATTCTGAGAAAAGGAATCCTGTTTTCTCGGGCATACTTTGCGGCAAGAATTTTTCCTTCCACGCCTCTGTCACCAAATCCTCCAGGAACAAGTATACCATCTGCACCCTAAATTTGAAGGGTTGTCAGAAGGCTTACACAAAATTGAACACGGTAATTTTAGTCGTCTTGTGCAATAAGATGAAACTGTAAACTACACCAACCTTCAAGAAGTTCCAAGCAGCTTTGTACCCATCAGGATTCTGCAAGGAGAAAATACTAGTCAAATTGTAATACAAGGCATTAGACTTCTTGATTTTTTATGAGAAAATACTAGTCAAATTGTAATACAAGGCATTAGGATTCTGAATTGGAGTTTCTCACAGTAGCATTAGCTTTCCAGGCAGAAAAAGTCCCAGAAGGATCAGTCTGATATAGTGCTGACACGCCGGTATATGGGTCAAAACGCACAATCAAAGTTGAAAGGCCAAATGGCCTAACACCACCACTTTGTGTGTACTTCTGTTGAAGACCATCAACGTAACGAGTTATATACTCAACAGTAATAGGATCTTCAACAGTTAGCTTATGGCTTTCACACTCAATGCGTGCCCTGTTTATAAGAACACGACAAACACCACATCTCATGTTTTATATGCTATAGATACAAACTACAACAAAATTAAGTCAACAATGAAATTCAACAATAAAGAGTAGTAACCAACCGTAATATCATCCCATTAAATGCAACTAAACCAGTTCCCAGACAAGCTTCAATTTATTAGGAACACAATATTTAACATAGCTATATAAAGCATAAGGAATATACAGGAAGATCATACACAATTTGTGATGCTACCGCATTAGCTGCTAAGAACTTTCAAGAAATAAAAAGCTAGCATATATCTATACTAATATAAAATCACATCAGACAATTAAATACACCTATTTTCCAGAATATTCACCGTTGTTAATCAGAGTTTTACTTTTAGACATTAAAATAAACAGAATCCAAATAGGAATCGAGCACCAGTGAATTCACGACCACGGAAGCATTTTAGGAGTAGATAATACTTATGTAAGTAATGTACTAGACTACTGTGCAGGTTGTTCTAACCACAAATGGTTGCCTTTCTCACAAAAACAGAGAAAAAGTATCCCAGAAATCACAAAAGTAGCACAGATCTCCACAAAATTTTGAAATTATATATGTAATGATTGAAATAATTAACAAATTAACAATACAATCATTCCAATTGCAACAGAAATTGATTCTAAATAACAAAAATTAGCAGGAAAAATTAAAACCTAAGTTTTAGGAGAAATTAACAAGGGAGGAAATTAAAACCTTCAATTGGACAATAATGAAAAAATTAAAGGAGAAGGAGAAGGAGAAGGAGAAGGAGAAGGAGAAGAGAGAGCAGGTCGCCATAACAATACCGCCAATATTTATGCCGCCATGACGCCACCACTATGCCGCCATTACTGCTAGGGTTAGAGGGAGTTGAGAGAGAGAGGGGAAAGAGGCGTGAGAGGGCTGATCCGAGTGAGGGGAAAGAGGGGCGCAACCGACCTTGAGATGCATGCCGCCGACTTAGGGGTACTGCGATCGATCTAGTGAGGGGAAAGAACGATCAAGAATGTCATTTTTCCTTCTTCTTTTTTTCTCTGCACTGGTGAAATAAGAGTTAGAGAGCTAGGCCACATCCCTCTTGATTGAACCATCTGTTTATGCAGACCCAGCCCACGTTCATGTAGCTCTCTTGATTAAAACATCTGTACATGAATTTTGACTCCTAAATTAAGGAGTTTTTTCAAAAAAGAGAGTTTCATTTTAACTTATAAAAAAAATTAATAATGTAAACTCTTTAAAAACTAATATTATAAATAAAATTATTATTTCAAAAACTTAAATTGATTTAAATTTTAATTTTAATTTTAATTTTAGGATGTCATAAATTAGTTAATAACAAACTGAAATATAACTTTTTTTTGTAAAATGAATAGTAATAATTTAATGATTTGTAATTTGTTCTACAAAAAGAGTCTTAATTATTATAATTTTTTATTGTCAATTTAAATTATTTTAACTTAATATTTTAATAAATAAAACATTTAATATTATAAATTATTTAAAAAATATTATTAAGAATAAAATCATATTTTAAAATTTTAATTACATTACAATTTGAGTTATTCGGATATCATAAATTAACAAAAATAAATTCAAAGTTAATTCTTTCTGTAGAATAGATGAGTTTAACATTTGTGGTCTACTCCACAAAAGAGCCTAATCTTTTTTTCATGGTCAATGTATGAAAATTTAAAGTTTAATTATTGTAAATTTATTTACTTTAATTAAAGAAATAGTCGATATTTTAAGTTACTTAAAATTAGAATTTTTTGTGAAATTGGTATGGTGTTGAATCAAAGTTTGCACTATAGAGTTATCAAGAATGAGTTCTTTAGATAAAGTCAATATATAGATAGAACCCCAATATAATAATTGATGGATCAATCATTGGTTTGTTAAAAAGATTTTATTTTTGCTTAATATTTTTTAAAAATAAAACTTCAACAACGTCGTTGGGAGTAAAAGGCTCTCACATCTAATTTGGGAAAAAACTCATCGAACGCCATTTGAAATGGCGTTGAATTTTTGGATTTTTTTTGGCTAAAAATGTAAAAGGCAAACTAACGCCACTTTAAAAAATATTTTTAAAAAGCAATTTAAAAAAATTATCTTAATTTTTTTTAAATGAATTTATTTTTAAAAAAATTGAAAAAAAAATAAAAATGTGATCCAATGCCAAACTAACTAAAGATTGAAACTTTTTTAAATTTTTTATAAAGCAAATTTGTAAAAAGAAAGAGTAAGATGTAACATCACTTTAACTAACGTTGAAATATTTTTTTTAAATTTCTTTGATCTCTTGTATTGTTTACAAACATCAATATTTTTTATGTTTATTCTCCTCATTACCTACGTTGGAAATGAATGAGTATATAAGACTTCAACTATAAAAAAATAAAAATAAAAGTTCTAACGCCAATTAAAGTGACGTTGCATCTTACTCTTCTTTTTTATAAATTCATTTTTTTAAAAAAAAAATTAAATAAATTAGGGAAAAAATTGACATTACATTAATTAGTATTTTTTTAAATGATGAATTTTAGTATTTTTTTATTTTGATTTTTTTTAGTATTTTAGTATTTTTTTAATTAGTATTTTTTTAATTAGTATTTTTAGTATTTGTGGTTACCGAAACTTTTTTTGTTACAATCGAATAAATGTACTCTCAAAAATTATAAAATATTTTTGCTGACGTGGAGCTGGGCTTGCCATGAATAAAAATTATTTGAAGAAACTATTGCTCATGAGTGTTGAACTCCAAACCTCTCCATATTAGAAACCTTATATTCCAACAAAAGTCACTAGACCAACTACCTATCATGCTTAAATTTATGTAACACAATACTCAATACAATTACAATTAGTTTTTTTTTTTGAAAAACA